>NJDC01004438.1:51528-65990 GCA_002245475.1 Calephelis virginiensis
GCTTTTTAAAATTTAGTAAAGAAACATTGCACCTTTGCCTGCATGTTTGCTTGTATCTCCTTAATTGATCAATTTTAGTTGGTCATTGGTGCATATCCAGTATTACTTTTGGATGTAGTGCTTTTATAATATTGAATTAATTTATTAAATTCTATATTGTGTCACAATGTACAGGGTTACAATCTCCTGTGGCTTTTCCCACATAAACTTTCTTCTTTAATGTATTAACTTTTTTATTTATAATATTATAATTATAATATAACATTTTGATAACTTTAAACTTAAATTACATTATTTTTGCTTAAAACTTAATTTGACCAAAAGTATGTTGTAATGATGGAAAACTGAACCAAGTGCACCCAGGTGTCATAGGGGAATAGAGGAGATTAGAAATAATATTAAAAATGTTTAATAACTCCTGAGAAATCCTAAATGTAATGTAGCTATGAACCAGTTCAATCTTGCCAGCTTTCCAAAAAAATATATCCGTATCAAAATATCTGTTCAAACATTATAATGTCACAGACACACACAGATATTTCAAACTTATAACAACCCCGTTTTTCTGTCTTTCACTGTTAATTCTACTTTTTGTGTTAAGTTATTGTTAATAGACAGTTTTAAGATGAAAGTTTTATGAAAATCATCACTATTCACTAGTATTCTAAACAGCTAGTGTATCAAAAATATAACCAATCTGTAATAAGAAAATTTACTCATTATCCTAATTCCTTTGATTAATGTTAAACATTTTATTATAAAATTTATTTTTGTATATATATTTCCAAATTATTATTTTAGAGGGTGCACACAAATCGCCTTAGAAGATTAAGAGCTCGAAGAAAAAGTCCATCACCCCAGCAAGGACAATGTCCAGTTTGCAATGCCACCTTCCCTGTAACGAGGTTACAAAGGCATGCACTGAGATGTCTCAAGAGGACTGGAGCGGAGATGGATGAGGATGTACCGGACACTAGTTCTGAGGAAGGCAGTATTGATGTAGAGGTAGATCTACACAATTATTATCATAATAGAATACAGACCCAACTATCAAAATTCTTTTTAAATTTCAGAAATCAAGGGTTTTTGTTTATAGCCATTAGGAACTATTTGGTGTAAGCTTATTGTAACATAGTAATAACAAGCATTGTTTGCAACTAATAGAGCTATTCCTCTGGATTGTATCCAGCCACAGGCTTCCAAAATGACAGTGCTAATGTCAAAACTAGATAAAGATGTCAGTGTTAACACTTATAATTTCATTAACAACAAACTTATCTAGCTACTTTAGAGGTGCATGTTCTATTTTGAGTTAAGATGTATTAATTTTCGTTTTTAGAATGATGAACCAAGTGGGTTTGGAGCTGAATACCAATGGTGTGGTGAATGGAGAGTAAGAGCTACTGCATTACAGAATTCTGAAGCACGACCAGGAACTGCTGTCAGGAGAGCTTCTACTGATCATGCACTGGTTTGTATAATTTTAATTTCTGTGCCCTATTACACATACTTCAAATATATGCACTAATTATCAGCCTTAACACACTCACATTAAATCTGAACAACTAACTGATGATCAGCCTTAACCATTTCGCACTAAAGCAAAAGTGTTGTGAGGATTTTTTGTGACGTTTGCCTAGCCCCTTTAGCCAGCGTATCGCATGATAAGGATCTTCGTTCCAACATTGATATTTATTTGAAACATGTGCACTGCTTATCAGTCCTGACACCTTCAGTTCGCCCATCCAATCAATCATTCATATAAATAATGGACCAATCTTACAATTTCACAGTCTAAAACTGTCTAACCAGTTGTTTTGAATTTGAACAAAACTCATACTACATTTGCACTCTTGCCTTGTACCTCGCCTTGTAACCTCGCCTCGTGCTTTGTCTCGTTTTACAGCTCGTGCATCACGTGAATAATGGTAAATTAGCTGTCTGTTGTTATTCTCGTGGTGAGTTCAGCTGTGTTTAAGCTAGCTAGAATGGAGGATGTCGAGGTGTTAGCGGCAACAAGTTTCTACTGCTATGCAACTAATGTAAATAAAAGAAAGTTGAAAAGAAATGGAAACCAGATAGATGCTGGTTGTTGTTATCAACTCTTCAGACCAATACATTTAGGCTCCAGGTTAAAACTCGAATGAAGCGAAAGCGCTAATGTAAGCACCACGCTCACGATTGATGCAAACCGCGAGTGTATTTACTCTCTAACCTTGTGCCTCATCTCGAATTTCGGATCCGAGTGTAAATGAGGTATGAGGCGAGCTTCACTATCCCCCTCCATTGAAAATTAAATAAAAAGGTTCAGACTGATCTTGACTGGAAAAAAAATAATTTTAGCTCAGCAAAACTGCAAGAAACTAACTTCGATTTCAATAAGTAAGACATTTAGATACAAAAAATGATTATTTTCCAAGGACTACATTATCAGAGCCATATTTGGAAATAATGGAATCACCTTGGAGGTACGTTTTTCCAAATACAAAAAAGAATTTTGAAAATAGTTTCAGAATAATGGAGAACTTTATTAACAACCTCCCCTTCTCGCGGTCGGTTACACTCTGATTTGAAAGCTCCTTACACCTTGACTCTTGAATAATAACAGCAATTTGGTTGTGTAATGTAAAATAAGCCTTTATTTTGCTAATTCCGCGTAAGCAGTGTTGTGGCAAATAATCATCCTCCAAATGACACAGAATGTGACAAGCCTAACTAACGTTCCCACCGCCCATCTCCGCGACCAGAACACGAATAAAGGAAGAGCTCGGGAAACAATATAAATTGTCACGTACTTTACATGTGACAACGCTACCTAAAGTTCCCACCTCCCACCTCCGCGACCAGACCACGAATAGAGTCGGAACCCGGGAAAAAAAACCACTTGTGTTCGTCACACGTCGGTTTTCCCAGTTACCTACATCCATCCACTCGTATTGTATATCTGGTTAGTAAATCTTTTATATAGCTGCTAAATCCCATGACCAGACCAGACCAACGAAACACGCCTTTTTATTTTTTACACCAATATTTGCAATTGTACTCTTTGAAATTTTAGATTTTTCTAGTTTTGATTGGCCCAATACTACCACCTGTTAGTTGTTTGTGTTCTATCATAGGACTTGCGACAATGTTGCTTAATTTGTTTTCCAGGTAGTAGATGGTGATGAAGACACAGAATTGTATGGACCGCCTCAGTATTCCCCCTCCAGGATAGCACCAGAAGTAAGTTTCTAATGTGTCACATCCTTAGAGAGATTCTGCACTACATCCGATCTGAACCCGTGAAAATGTTGGTCTAGAAAACTCAGACTGAATTCGGATATTGCTTACACACTAGTCCGATCCAAACCCTTGAAAACTCTGATCGAATGACGTCATTTTATACGGAGCCACAGCAGTGTTCACGTCGTTGATCATGAAATGAAAAATAAAATTTATTTATTTGCGGAATATGTGTGTCAATGAGATGTTACAAAAATATTTAAATATATCAACATATTCTCCCATATGTTGGTGTGCAAATGTTTTAATATTTATAAAAAAAATATTGTTAAAATATATTATATACTTTAACTTCTAGCCAATGTTAAAACTGTATTTAAATTTAACCCTATCTACCGTAAATTACCGCCGTTTTCTAACCTAGCCAGTCAGGACAAGAAACGGCAAAACAAACTCCTCGGCAGCCAGGACTTTAACCTATCTGCCTTGTACTACCACCGTTTCCAAACCTAGCCAGACAGGAGAAGAAACGGCAAAACAAACTCCTCGGCAACTATATCTTAAGTTATATTCGGTTAATAATTATTACAATTATTTTACTACAATTTCTTTTTTACAAGAAAATCCTTGATACTACAATGTTTTCTTTTACCTATACCTAGACGAATACCATGAGTCTTTTCACAGACGCAGAAAACGTAAAGATTTCAAGGTGCACCCCCTCTTGCAAGATCGACGATTAAAAGCAGCTTTCTAAAATGAGCACGTTTCCTGACGTAACACACTTCAGAAAATGTCAGGAAATAGGAGAATCGCCATGACAGTATAGAAATAAGATAATAATAAATATACAAAAAATAAGATAGTATACTGCTATAAATTTTAAAGAAAGAAAAAAATTTGCCCCCCCGTTAGGATTTGAACCTATAACCTTTCGTCTCAAGCCGACGAATGCTCTAACTATTACTGATATGGTAATAGCCAAGTCACCAGTGCGCGCGTAACCTTACAATACAAAGAAAATAAAAAAATATCCTTAGTGTGTATGTAAATATAATATACACTCATATAAACACATTTTTATTTCATTTAAACAGTCGCCAGATAGTGGTAGTTTCCATAGGTTTCGAAAACCGGCAAAGAGCTATGTCTTTTTCTTTATGGACACTTATTTTACTCTTTGACTAATCAGAAATACACTGGATGTCTGCCGTTCCACGTCAACCAACCGGACACCCCACTCTCACTCTCTCTTTCTCTCTCTCTGTGCTCGTACGTAGGTTGGCTTTAAATCGGACACAGTGCGGGAGCGTACATACAAATACTACTATGGCTACTTTGGTCCGTCAAAAATCTTAGCCCGGAATGGAGATTCTAGAATGACGGAAACAAATCGGATGACGGAGATCGGATCTAGTGCGTGAATTACCATAGAAATAGTTCTACGGCTGCTACGGACGTTATTTTCACGGGTTCGGATCGGATTTGGACCGGACGTAGTGCGTAATATCTCTAACTCTAAATACTATTGGAGAGGCAGATTATTGAATGCCAAGTATCATAGACTTTCTCATCTACCCTGTGATATTATTGTCCTAAAATTATATCTTTTATAATATGTTTATTTTTTTACAAAGGTGATCGACCTTATATTAAAAAATCACCTAGTGGTCGCCAAGTGGTCCATAATAAATTTGAATTATTAATTATTCAATATAAATTATTAAAATATAATGTCCAAACATTATTATGGTTCTATTGTTAATTATCTTTTTGATAATAACGCCATCTTCATTTATAGTTTGTTTCCAATCTTTTTTTTTGTTTTAAAATATTTGTTGGAATAAATGCATCGAAGTATGTGTGCCCAGTTGGCGATAGGTTTGCCACCTATTACATTGTGTTGTGCCCCTGCCAACCCCCTCGGAGATATGGGCGTTAGTATCTTCACTAAATAATTGTACTGTAAAGTGAAAACAGTTTCTTGCTTTGAATGCTTTGCAGTTTGTTGTAGATAAAATAGATGTTAGTTTAGTAAAACATCTTTTAATTTGTTTGCAACTTGTAGGTGTATTTATATTATTATAGTTACTCATTTAATAGAAATTACAGTACAACATTGTGAAGAAGTTTAGCTGTTTTCGAAAGTTTAACAAAGGAAATAATAGTAGAAGGAAAATCATGTCGTATCGTATATCATATGTTTGAATTGAATTATGTAAAATTAAATATTTCATCATACTTTATCTCATAAGTAATACTATTTTAACTGGCCGTTTTAACTTCCCTAACCATTCCAAAATGTCAAAAATGCACAACGTTAATATTCAAGTTTTCACTTCTGCCCGCACTCCTGGAGTGCAACCCGTCTTTTTGTTTTACATATTAATATTATGGATTAAAAATTCGTCACAAAAAAAATTGTTTAGTTACTATCGATAAATAATAATGATAATAACTAAGAATGCTCCCTTTTATTAATAAACTAGCTGCCCGCCCTCGCTTCGCTTCGGTTCTTCAAGAATTAAAATCCTACTAATACTATAAATGCGAAAGTTTGTGAGTATGTTTGGATGTCAGTAAGCGCGCATGTCTTTGCTACGCTTTAACGTTATTTAATTTTGCGCCCGGACATTTTAACTTTTTGATAACTCATTATTTTGTTATTTTTTTTTTCAGATAGTACACAAAAGGCAATTTTAATCTAAATTACACGCATAACGTATCTAACAGATTTATTTGATTAAGGGTTAATACTGTATTGTTAAAGATATGTTCTAAAGTAACCCTTCATTTTACTGTTTTAAGTAAACGCAAAAAAAAACGGTTATAGTGGGTTATTCTTTTAAGATAGACATATACCACCGCTTACTTTTTTGAAATCTATTGAAGAGGAAAAATCCCACCATACATTGTTTTGTTAAAACTCAAAAGGTTTTGACAGCGTTTTCGAGGAAAGCTCCCGATCGGCTTATTTTTTGCTGACATATTGAACTAATATCATTGTAATATTGTTGGTTTGTACAAAACATAAACTTACTATACACTAAAACCTCCCTCAAGAATAGTTCTATCTATTGTTGAAAACCGAATGAAAATCCGTTCAGTACTTTTCGAGTAAATCGCGAACAGACAGACAGACAGACGCGGCGGGGGACTTTTTTTTTAATATGTATTGATAAGAAAACATATTCTTTTCCAAAAGCAAATTACTTATTCCTCTTTTTTTTTTTGAAAAAATGAAAATTATTTATTTGCGGAATATGTGTGTTAAAAAGTTGTTAGTAAGATATTTATGCAAACCAATATATTCTACCACATTGTGGTGTAATATATATTTTTAACAATTAAATCTTAGCGCTTATTTATACTTTTAATAGATATATTATTTATTTATATGTTTGATAAGCTTCAAATAATTTTATTCTTGAATTATGTACTTGCTATACATTACATGAAACAGATGATTAACCTTTGAGCCAAGCAGCTTCTAAGAAACAAAATAGTAAACAATACTCCAATTTTGTTATAGACAGTTGTGCAACCAGAACCAGAAATGGGTGCTGAAGGAATTGCTCAAGAATGTATGGAGCATCGTGAAGTAAAGGCCAATGGTTTAGTGGAGGCCAGTGCTGAGGTGAGGTTTGCTGTTTGATTAATGTACAGTAGAAAAAATATTATAAGCTAGGTTATTTAGAGAAATTTCAACAAAAGTAAAAATAAATGTACCTTGACATGCGGAACTTGAAATGCCGATCTTCGTTTTGAGCTGATGATGCTCTGCCAATTGAGCTGTTACAGTACTGCCAGTTGAACTACTATTAATATAAAATTGGTAAAGTGTTTTCAGACTAAAACGAAGGTTGCGGGTTCAAGTCCTGTCTAAGGTGGTTTTGTTCTTCTGCGGCCTCTGCTTGACGGACAAGGTGGCCGGTATTTTTATGAGTTTTGTATGTTTCAGACTAGAATACAAGCATTAAAAGCAAAAATTCGTGACCTCGAACGACGACAGAATTCGTCTTTGGAGGTAAGTTCATCTTTTTTATGTAAATTAATACTGTATTCATATTGTTTTATATTTTTATGTGACAAAACAGAGAACAAGCACACGGTTCTATTGATGGTAGGAGACATCTATCGTGTCTCCAGAGACATGGACATGTTCCTACCTGGGCAAGTTCCTGTACGGTATTCTACCACCAGTGATATTGTTGACCCAGGTTAGGTGATCTGTACACTTCAAAAAAGCCCGAAATCTACACAAACACATGTTTGCAGAAAAATATCCTCCGTAGCAAGAACAGCTTCTGTAGTAAACGACCAAGAACTACAAACAAAGCTGTAGCACCTGCTCTAGTCGAACCTTACAACGATATCGTAAAACTCATCTACAGTAGCTACTCAAAATCACTGACTGAACTGTATACAAACATCACTGTACTCTCGCACAAACAACTATAGCGTACACCCACCTGTTGCGAAACAAACCATCATAACCATTGGAATAAGAGTTCTACTATGACAACACAACGTAAACACGTCACGTTATGCATGTCCACGCAAACACACCGAAGGAGGAAGCAGTGTGGTCGCGTTCCGAACCGGTGGTAGTTATTAGTATTACTAGTGGTCGCCCTTTGATCGAAATTCGACCATAATACATTTTAATATCTTGTTGATAAGAACGCCGTCTTCATTTCTCAAGACCAACTACTTTGTTTCCAAACTTTTTAGTGTGCCATCTGTGATCTTTTATCGTTATCATCAATACATTTGTTTGTGTGTGTCAAATGCATGGTAGTGTGGGTAATGTTTTATTTATTGATTTAATTTACTTTATCAGCATCATTATTGAAAAATATTAGTGTTCTGCACTTCTCCTACACATAAACTATAAGTGTGCCAAATTTTATGCTTCTGCGTCCGCGCAATTTTCGTAAAGAATTCCAAAGTTTTGGCATCACATATTAATATACAGATATAGACTTGTCAAAAGTGCCTCAAGTTAGGTGGAAATGAAATAAAAGTTTTTCTATTTCTATTGAGGCCCCCTAAAGGCCCAACACCCGGGCCACGGATCATAATTGAATTAAGAATTACGATCCTGCAATTTCCTCATGTCATCCTGTGATAGGGAGAAATTGTTATCAGCGGCAACTTTTATACCAGACAGCGGTCCAAACACTGTGAAACGTACACCAATAGAAACGAGCCAATCACTAACGAGCCACCTGTTGCATGATGCATTCATTGCTATGCCAACTTTACTGATAACCACTATACCGCTACTGTACTCATGACGTACACGCGAATAAATAAGTAACACGTCATTCACAGTAGCGCCAACCGCTACATCAACCATACTCTGGCATCGTAACTACACTTCACTCATGACCTTTCAACAAATAGATATTAGAGGCTCTGGGAGATGCGATTCCCTATATAGTTATTTTCTATGTAGTAAAAACGTTAACCTATCAACAGTTGGCGGTGGTGCTTAAAACTTCTCTTTAATTTTCAGGCCAAATGTCTAATATGCATCGGTCCGTACGTGTCCCCCGCTGTGTCTATTCAATGCTGGCATGTTTACTGTGAGGTCAGTGCAATTTCAAGCTAAATAATAATGAGGCGCAGTAAAATTGCAAAAACCAACTCCAACTAGTTCATTAGGCAACAAATCGCGATTTGATCATTATTTTATGAAGAGACAGGTAATGATTTACGTGGAAATGTAAATTACATCAACATCTTACTAGAAATTATGAGTTCCAGTCAAAACTCGAAAACCACTAGTCGGATCATACTGAAATTTATAACTTCGGAATTATGTCCTACTATTTTAAAAAAGAATCTTAAAAATAGGTTCGTAAGTATTGGCGTTACAAACATACTAAAACAAGTTGAATGTCATCTGGAAGTTGAAGTTGCATGTCAACGTTTTTTTTTAATTGAACGTTTTCTAGGTAATTACTCGAGTAATACTGAATATTGATTTTGCAGGAATGTTGGTTACAATCTCTGCGAGCAAAGAAAATATGTCCACAGTGTAACGCTATAACCACAGCAGAGCATTTAAGGCGGATCTACATGTGAACCAATGGCGAATACAGACTGAGTGTTAATGTTAATGCACAATGTTTTATAAGAGATTAGCAAACTTGAATAATGTTGTTCTGTATGATTGTTAAATTTTGTCAAACAAAAAAATATAACACGTAGAATTTGGTTAGATGCAATCAATTGGATAAGTTCAACAGAATATTTAAAGTATCGAAATCTTGTGATATTTAAGAAATAGATAACACTAACCTACATAAATTACACTAAAGAAAAATTACAACACTTGTGAGGCCGCTTATGTATATTAGCAGAACATCTTTTTACAGTAATACCTCAAATTAACTAGACATGTCAGAATAGTAGGCCAGACACATTAAATGATCCAGCAAAATAGCTTGTTTCCTCAGGTTTTACCGAATGAGATCTCTTATAGAGATCAAGACACATATGTATACAAAGTTTGATTTATGATTTGTAAATATTTTTGTATGTAGGTACATAGACCAAGTAAAAGAATAAAAATGCGGTGTCGTGGGACACCAGGTAGGAACGAAGTTCCTTCGGCTAATGTAAAATCATGAGTATATACTATGCATTGGCGGGGTGGAGTGAGGGACAAAGAGAAAGGTATTACACAATATGCGCTTGTGCATACGACTGTCGCGCCTGCGCACGTCTTATTTAACGGTTTTATTCCACCCACTTTTTCTTACGGTTTTTTTAATCACATTTTTTTTCAGTTCGATTGTGCAGCAACTGTCGCGCCTGCGCACGTCTCATTTAACGGTTTTATTCCACCCACTTTTTCTTACGGTTTTTGCTATTACATTTTTTTTGTTCGGCCGCGCAGCAAAATCCCTATCTCCTCCAAGCCTGCCCTAAGACACTATGTTCCAAAAAATAAGCAAATGAGCAGACAGGAATACATTTTCTACACCTGTCAAGTTGTCTTTCATTTGTTGTAGCTAGGATATGAAAACACGAATTCTACAAATAACAAAATATAGACAATAATACATATTATAAGAAAGTATATATTACGTAAATTTGAAACAAAGGTTTTTGTTATTTAAATGCTCATAGAGGAAAATTATTCAAATTTATGTTTAAAATCTTAAAATAATATGGGGGGAGAATTTGTTAACATAATTTTGATAATAATTATCGATAAATCATTGTTTTAAATGATTTTCTCTTTATTATAACAAAATCTCGTGACTTGTGTGATAGGAAAGTTCTGTGGGAATTCACAGCTTATATCAAAATGACGTCAAACTGCAATCAACGGTATAAGAGTTTATTTGGTTCAAGAAATTTATTACCACACAAAGCAATGTGACACTTTTTGGGTTCGCTAATATTTCAACAAAAAATATTTCTCAAGCTTTAATTAGTTGGTTTGGTCCAAACGAATAGCAGATTTTGTATCAAAATATAGTATCTTTTTAATCTAAAAATAAATGCGCAACATTGGTGTTTCGCAAGGCTCTATGTTTGCACCTCTTTTCTTGATTGACGTCACAAATTTAGTTTTTGTTTATTCGGATTGATTATTTTCATGACTTTGGTTTATTTAATTTATTGCGAGAAATTGTGAAAAACTAGAATATAAGTTATATGTATGTTTTAAGAATTGCATATGTGAAACGCAGTTCATATACTCACTACTAAATATTGGTAATTTGTTGTTGAACATTATTATGCAAAACAGAATAGATTAATGTTATATTTTTTTATATTTGTGAAGATGTTTAAATTTATGTTTATTATAATGTTCATGCATTATAATAAACATAAATTTAAACAATGCATGCATTATAATAAACATAACTTTAAACAAAATCATAACAATATTTGGCACAATGGTACATATATCCTTCATGCCTGCCTTGCTTCCTCTACATTCATTACCCTTTTCATACAAACACGAAGGTTTCGGAGATTCTTCACACCACCCTCGGATAATATTCGAGCGATCTGATCGTGGAATGTCAACCTTGGTCTCCCCGGGTACCTACATCCATCCACATTCGCATTGTATATCTGCTTTGTCAATCTTCCGTCTGTCATTCTTGCTATATGTCTGAACCAGCGGGCAATAATTGGCATTTTAGGATCCAGGGCAGACATGCCGTATATAAAATGCCAATTATTTGACGAGTTTGATTTATTATGATAGTTCGGGATAACATAGATATTATGGTAATTAAATTCTGTTTTTTTTAAAGTCTTAGTAATTTCGAAATGTACGATTTACGAAATATTAATAATGGGTTATGCATTTTTAAATGTTTTACTCCCGTCCTGTGTAAAGGAGAATTTTAAACAAAATTTTATAGAAAGAACATTTCAAACCCATACCTTTCGCCTCTCGCTGAAAATTTTCTAACCATTAGCTACTGCTGATACAGATCATGTGGCGTCTTTAATTCCTTTTCTATCTGTTACCTTGATATGTCCCATCATTTTCAATGTAATATTATTAAATGAATTCACCATTGAAGGTGAAATTCAAATTTTATATCGACTGGCTGTTTATCTTTTCAATTGCAATCCTAGTATAAATATTGTAATGAAACAAAATGTTGCTTGTCTGGTTCACAGGCTCTGGCATTACATATAGACATAACATTTTGTATTAGAACTGTACTGAAAGAATGTTTAGTAGTGAATGTGTAAATTGATATACCTTTGATTTGCCTTTGTAATGCTAAGTGTAAATAAAAATATTTTTGTATTGAATAGTCCTTTTTATTTATTAATACTCTCTACGTTCGTATCCCAGCTCTGCCGGTGATTCTATTCAACTTGGTTTTCCTTAAGATATTTAGTCATTTGTTTCTGCAGCGACTAGGGTTTCCACACCATCTCCACAATCAGGCTGCAAAATAAGGGTAGTTATAACACCAACTGTTTCATCGTTCTCTTTTTTACAATGTTTTATTATAAGAGATGAGAAACAAACTGGATTTAAAGGAGATAATCTCTCTCTGTAGTCTAGTGGCCCGGTTGTAAGACTTGACTTCATGAGGTCTGGGTTCGATTCCCGAGTCGGGCAACAAAAAGAAAATGTGCTATATCAGTTTTCTAATAAAAACAATGTGGGCAACAAAAATATCTAATAAAAATATTATATCGTACATGTGCCCTGTTGGCCACAGATTTGCCTCGTATCGTATCACATTGTTTAGTTAGTGTATTCGGTTACTCGTGGGTGTCCTGGGGGGTGAATATGTATCTCAGTTGTCAACTCAAACTGTAAAAGTGTACATCAAATGACGTCATGACGGGGGCGACGACTTCTACATGTGGGTAATCAGTGACACATCAGAACATCTATTGTGTTTTTAGGTTACGGATATTTCTCAAACAAACAAAAAATATATCTATAAGTAAAATAAGGGATTGATAGTCGGGCGAGGTAACCAAAAGAAAAAGTTTTTTTTTAATTTTCTAATAAAAAAATGACACAGCCCGAGATCGGATATATTATGCCGATTGACGGTGGGCTTGCCACTCATCACTTTGTGGGACTTAGTGTCTTCGGCTAATCGTGGGTGGGGTTGTACCATTGAACACCTCTTCGGCGTAAATATACTCTTTTTAAAGATATCAATTGACTAGGTACCTGCATGTCGGCTACAGTGAGCGGCGGTTCGTCTTCTCTCAGTACGTTTTCGCCGTCTAACTTCTTTAACGCCGGCAGTCGTCTGGCAGCCTCCGATCGCCACACTTCTAATTCACAAGCGTCGTACAGAGGATTGCCCACAAATAACAGGTCTTCTAAATTGGGTAGCTCCTGTTTTAGTATTTGGTGTTATAAATATCTACCCAAAAGGCTATCCCTGAGAACTAAGCTGTGCCTGCTCGCCGCCTACAGTTCGTAATACGGAGATAGGTTAACAATGGAATAGATTCTATATTTTATACTTACTAGCTGACCCCGCCGACGTTATTCTGCTATATTTTTAATGAAAAATAGATGTTGGCCGATTCTCAGACCTTCTCAATATGCTCACAAAATTTCATGATAATCGTTAAAACCATTTCGGAGGAGTACGGGAACGAACATTGTGACACGAGAATTTTATATATAAGATTATAAATCTGTAGAAGAGTAAATTCTGTATATTGAAGATATTTAAAAAAAGACGGCTAAAAATGGGCAGCAGAATATCTAGCATTTTTAGAATTTTAGTTTGTTTCGCGATTAACGCCGAATCTATTAAACCGATCGTAACGAGATCTGACGGTTAGGTACTTCATGTTCCGAGGAAGGCTTTGTTTTTATTCTGATTATTAAAGTGGTTCCGTGGGAGGGGAAGGGAGTGAAAGTTTATGTGGACCATTCCGAAATTTACAAGCCGCGATTAACACCCAGGGCGCCAGATATCTGCAGGATGTCCGAACGCTAAAGGTCGAGTCCGCGACTTATGTACGTCCGATAGTTTTACTCTGTCTGCCGTATCCGTCAGCCGCGTCCTATAGTTTATTTCCATCTTAACACCGTGAAAAATAATTTACATAGTCGAAGATCAATGGGTACATATAAAGCTGACAGCTTAATAGACTCCCAAGTTATATTTCTATTGAAATTTCATTTCCTAAAAAATAATTTAATTAATAGAAATGACAATATTTTGCTTTACCTATCTGTTTTCATTTCAACACATTTTCCATCTTTGCCATGTTGCAGTTTCGAGGATAAGTTGACTTATTCATGAGAGAACTTCCACCCGGAGGTTATTAAAATTCACCGTAAAACCTTATCAATGTACGAGAGTGGATCCAAAAGTTCTAAGCCCGACCAAGAAAATGAAGGAAAAGTCGGTCTAAATTTATTTTTATTTTTCGACATAGTCTCCATCTAGCTCAACACACTTCTTCCACCTGACCTGCAACTTGTTTATCCCCTCGAAAACAAAAAGATTCCGGAAGGTCGGCGAAATAGTCGTTTACTGCGACTATCACCTCATCTTTGGTCGAAAATTTCGAGCCACCCAAGTGTTTTTTTAAATTTGGAAATAAATGATAATCCAAGGGGGCTAAATCCGGCGAAAAAGGTGAGTGGGGCAGCAATTCGTAGCCACAATCATGGATTACAGACATTGTTTTAACCGAAGTGTGAACACGTGCATTGTCTTGATGAAACAAAACTTTCTTACGCAACATTCCCG
>NJDC01004440.1:11578-29654 GCA_002245475.1 Calephelis virginiensis
CCAAAAGAAGTATAACTTCAAAAATTGTTGTGGGAATTTCATATTCGGCGCTCACACTTTAAAACTGACAGCGGAATGTCGTTTCACGAAATATAGATTTAGTTCCGATTTTGTTTACTGAACAGATTAGTTTACGGCACTATACTGTGTAAATTTTTTGTCAGATTTCCTGTGGGTTTTAAGATGACATTCTTTTTTTAATCTTCGTTGTTGTAAAAGTTTGGATGCTGAATATCGCCTCTGTGGTCTAGCGGTTCAGTTGTTGGACTCGAGTGCATGAGGTCCTGGGTTCGAATCCCGGGTCGGGCAACAAAAAGAAAATTTAGATTTTCCAATTTTGTAATAAAAAAAATGTTGCTCGGAATTGAAAATGTGCCCGGTTGGCGATAGGCTTGCCACCTATCACATTGTGGGACTTAGCGTCTTTGGCTAGTCGTGGGTGCCCTGGTTGTGAATCTGCCTACCTCTTCGGGGATATGGGCGTGAAGATACTTTTCTGACTCTATTTTTTTAATTCTTTTGATACTATCGCCACAAATGTAACAAAATTGAGCAGGCTATGCGACTACTAAAATAGACAGTATTCATTAGACATATTTATTTGCAGTTAAAATGCAAATTAGCACTGTTTGTCTTTATTTGCCGATCTCTGTTTGCTATTTTTTTTTTCACGACAAGTCATTAGTAAATAATTAACAATCTCGTAAAATAAGGATGCGACGCCATTTTTTTAGCATTTACTTTAAATTGGGTTTGTTAAATTTTACATGTTTCCGTTAAAAAAATATGTCTGAGGGCTTATACTTAAAATGTACTATTTAAGTGTTCAAGTACAAATAAATCCAAACACGATATGACAATAATGGGAATTTTAGGATATTCGCCATCTTTCTTTTCTATAATTAGATCTACTCCACGTCGTAATAGTTTTTAATTGTCATTCGATCTAAACAATGCAAAATTGTGTCTATTGGTTATCGGAAAGGGGATTAAAATTCAACTTGTAATATTCCACCCAGACAAATATACAAACATTGCAACGTAAGCTCCTAATCTTAATATATACTAGCTGTTCCCCTCGGCTTCGCCCGCGATAAATTGAGATGTAAGCTATCCTATCTCTCAAGTTGGATCGAACTGCACATGGTGTGCGAATTTTGTTATAATCGGTTAAGTGGTTTAGGAGTCCATTGAGGACAAACATTGTGACACGAGATTTATATATATGATAAATTACGTGTCACGTTGTTTGTCCGCGATGGACTCCAAAACTACTTAACCGATTTGAATCAAATTTGCACACCGTGTGCAGTTTGATCCAACTTGAAAGATAAGATAGCTTACGTCTCAAAATTATGACAAAAAAATTGCCTCTGAGCAAAGCCGGAACAGGCAGCTAGTAATATAATATATAGGTAAGCTCGCATTGTGTATAATTTTACATATTTACTTGTGCTTCTACCATTTCGTTCACAATAAAGTGAATTTAAATCGTAAATCCAAATTGATTGGTGTTTAGGAAACTAGAATTAAATTTAACGGAGGTTTTGATACATATTACTATATATTTTGTCTATGTTAGATATAGTCATTAATGGTGTTACAATTGAAGAATTTTAATGATAGCTTAGCTTTTACAAGTTAATAAGCCAGCATGGCCGCATCCCCGAAGTGCAAAGCACAGACGCAACAAGCACACCCACAATAATCCAAACCTAGTCCTTGGCAAACTTATTATTGGGCGATGGGCATGTATAAATCCGGGCAATGTTGTTTTCATAATAAAATTGAACTAACACATATTTTGGTAGCGCGACCCGTGAATCCAACTTAGGAACTAACGTAGCCAACGTCAACTCAAGACCACTAGACCACAAATGAAATTTATTCATAGGCATATTTTATAACCAATTCAAAAGTATTATTATTAATTAACTTATTTAAGTATTTTAAATGGAATAATTAAGCGTAGTAAAACGTTAAAACCGACTCCAGCTATCTTTTTAAGTACCACGTAGCGATAATTTCTTTTTTTGAAAGATTGCAAGATGGACCCACATAAATTTTATCAACATCTCATCAGCAGTTTTTGAGTTATACTTAATAAGGCATAAAAAATCTATGAAATAAACTACAAAAACTACAAATTCGATCATAATATAAGTAATATTAGTTAAATAACATGACCTGTATTGAAAAAATAATCAAAATCGGTTTGTTATAAGCCGACTAATCGCGACTAAAAAGAAATACAGTCGGCCTCCCCCTTTTTTGAGGTCGTTAAAAAAGAAGATAGAAAGAACAGAGATGAAGAGACCATGTGTCTATTAGTACAGACAGGAAAACACACAGAACTGATCTACTAATGCAAATTAGTGGTGATACCACAATTCACCCTCTGCTATCACAAATCATTTTTAAACAAGATGGCAAATATAAAGCTGGGAACCGTTTAAAATTCCGTTCCGTGCAAACGATCCTTCGGGCGATTGCGTCGCGCTTGCGGCGTCTAGCGACGTTTTTTATTTGTATCGTAACACAACCTGAAAAATGGGTTAGGGAAATTTATCTAGAATAGTGTTTCGATATAATCCTAGGCCGAGAGCAACAACATTTGTTTTATGTTGATGTATGTTCTTGCTGAGTAGGTCCATTGTATTTTAAGCTTCAATTTAAATTGCAACCTATGTTTGTTTCGTAAAGTTTGTTAAAAATTTAAAGTGCTGATCTGATGATGGAAACGATTATTATCCTATCGTATGTGAGCTTATTTGATACGTTTTGAATAATAGGTACTTCTCGAGTCTACTGCTGGAAATCATCTTTACAAATTTGCTCCTTTGCCTCCCCTTCTATAAAAAAAAGCTCATTACACAAACATTGGCAAAAACTTATTGATCTTTGGCCAATGCGACTCAATCTGAAATAGTTTTACGAAAAGAGATGTCAAAAGGTACGAAGATCATCATCTTGATATTGTTTATTCACTTTAGAAGAGTGGTCATACGACAAGGTAGTCCAATTAGAGGGCTACCTTTTTTTTGTGATACTGGAAGGCAAACAAGCAGACGGATTTCCTCATGGTAGGAAATTCTCGCCGCCTAGAGACACCAAAGGTAGTAATGGCGCGTTGCTAACCTGAGGCTGGGATGGTTTGGCCACGAGCAAAAGTAAGTTTACCAACTACCTTACCCTTCAAACCAGAAACGTCATGACGTTAAAGGCGGCAGGAATAGATAAGGCGGTGGTACCAATCCGGGTGAGTCGCTGCGAAACTCTACCACCTAGTCAGATGTCACGGTGTTAGTGACGGTAAGCCTATGCTCACCTTTTACGAGCTGCCTGGCAGAACCCGGACCAACATGGGGAAAATAACCAATAGCTGTTAGTAGTTAGTTGCCAATGTGATGCTGGCTTCTGAAACTGTAATCTTAAAAACACCTATCTTGGAAAAACAGTTGGCTGGCTGATCCCAATTTCACTGTTAGTATAAACCACATCATTTATAATCATTATCTAAAATTACCTTAACGTTTCTATGTTTAAGTGGAATGTCAGCGAAAATCTACACGGGTCTCCTAAAATTAAGAGACTACTGACTGTTATAGATGCGTCACTTGCCTGTGACTGGGATGTTATACTTGTTATGTAAGGCTACCCTACCCTCCAGACCGAAACATGCTAGAGTCACTATGGTGGCAGGAATAAGAATGACGGTGGATGGCTATCCGGGCAAGTAGTTGTAAACCACTATATCACCAGTGGTCTTGTTGGAAATTACCTGTTCAAGTAATGCTCGCATCTAACCAACTGTCTGGAAAATACGCTGATGGTTTGTCCTACTTCGCAGACCAGCACCATTAAGTGAAAAATAAATCATAATTTCTCATTGTTATAACGTTGTTGGTTAATCAGAAATCTCATCAACAACTAACACTTTTTAGAGTGTATTACAAATTATGAAGTTTTTATGAAGTATTTTGCGAGTCATCCTCTGGTAATCGATCTGATGTGTCGTAGCCCCCCATTAAGTGGCTGCTTCCGCCACTTAGTGGGTTGTTTGCATTGATATTATACTCTAACTCCATTAGTCTATAGTAACTTCCATCTAAGGCTCCGTTAGTGATGTGCTTTCTTTCATTTTCGACTAACGAATCACGCGTACACATGGACATAACTTATTTGCGTTTTGGATCCGAAACGATGTTACTTTTTACATACAATGTTAGCCATTACTCGATATGGAATACATACATACCTACCTCTACGCTAAGTCCCTTACGGAGCAGGTAGAGACCATCGAGTGCCAAACATGAAGATCCTGACAAACCTGTCTGGCTTCCTTTACATTAATTACCCTTTTCAAACAAACACGCCGGTTTTGGAGACTCTTGAAACCACCCTTGGATATCCAAGCGAGTAATATCCAAGCGATCTGATCGTGGAAAGTCAACCTTAGGTTACCCAGGTTCATCCATATTCACACTATATACCTGCTTTCTTAATATTTCAACTGTCATTCTTTCCACATGAACACATTTAACACCAACATCTCCTATCAATCCCATTCGTTCTCGGATCTCACTGTTACGATTGTGGTCAGCGAGCGCTCTCATTTCGAGTGCATTTATCCTACTCTCAAGTTTTTTCTGACATACTAAACTCACGCTTGCATACAATAACGTTGGGATAAGCACAGAATTATGTAAAGCGAATTTAATAGGAATAATTATATAATACTTGTGGTCGCCCATTGGTCGAAAATCAACCGTAATATATTATTAATATCTTGTTGATAAGAACGCCATCTTCATTTCTCAAGACCAACTACTTTGTTTCAACTTTTTAGTGCGCCATCTGTGATTTATCATCAATATATTTGTTTGTGTGTGTCAAATGCATGGTAGTGTGGGTAAACTTTATTTATTGATTTAATGTACTTTATAAGCATTATTATTGAAAAATATTAGCTTTCTTCACTTCTCCTACACATAAATTATAAGTGTGGCAAATTTTATGCCCCTGCGTCATCGCAATTTTCGTCTATTTAAACTATGATTAAACGATATATATGTGACATCATCTTTTTTTACTTTCCTGTAAGTTTTTATAAAAATTGCAACCTTCAACAAATAATAGTTGTCGGTATAAATTTTTTGCAACTTAATTTTGAAGCAGCTATCGTCAACTGTTTGAGTTGGTTTTGGCATAAATGTGTGTGTTTTAATAACACTAAAATGTCGAGATATTAATTAGGTAGCTGACGATAGAGGAGGCATAGGGATTCCTTAAACTACTCAACATTATTTTGTCGTGTTTGGGCTTATTTTCAGATATGACTTCTTAAATCTACTGCTGGAAATAGCCCTTACCAAGAATATTGTCACAAAAATATTTTTTATTAAAAACGACCTAATACATTTGTTGAATTTAAAATTTACAATATTCTGTGAAAAAGATCAGGTAGGTAACTATAAAAAAGCACGTTTTAAAGCACATATTTTCATGCCCCGCCCAGGAACTGGTGCAACTTAGATAACTTTATTTGTGACTTGGTTTGAAATGTGATTATTATACGGTAGGTAACTTTTTATAATATTGGAAGGCAAACAAGTAGACGGATTTCCTGATGGTAAGAAATCACGCCTAGACACCTAAGGTGTTAATGGTGCGTTACTAAGCTGAGGCCAGGATGTTAGGCCTCGAGCAAAACTAACTTCACCAGTTACCTTACCCTCCGAATCAGAACACGTTAACGACAAGAACTAACGTTAAGCATTTACATTGACGTTAAGCATTGACATTGACGTTAAACATTGACATTGACGTTAAGCATTTACATTGACGTTAAGCACTGTTCATGGGAGTTTTGGCGCCATCGTGAATGAAAATGGTCGTAATTTTTTCATAGTTATTGAATTTCGTGTTTATATTGAGTGAAATTAGTTAATTTAGGTGGGAATTAGATTAATTTTGTTCAGTGAAAGTGCACTAATGAAGTAATCATGAAGAAATTAGTGTATCGTGTATTTCCTCGCTGCCGCCAAGTCTCAATAGACGAGCTTGAGTAACAAAGTCACCGTTTTACTCAAGACCCAAGTCAAGACATGACTTACTGACGACTTATGACTGATGACTAATTATAATTGATAAAATTGAATTCAAATTTGATGCAAATTTCTACTTGACTAATGGCAAAATACTAACGTGAAGGCCAATACCTAAAGAAAGAAAGAAAGAAAGCACTGTTCATTGCTAGATGATGTCGCGATGTATTTTAAAAACGCGCGACTGCTTCTTTAGCGGCGTTGCGCACTTTTTATGGAATGGGTAAAAACTTCTAAACTCGCGTCATGACCTGAAATTCCGGAAGACGAAAATTCTTAAGACGGCGCAAGGCGCTTGCGCGAATGTTCGTTGTTGTCATGTCTGTGTTCGTTAGCGCAATAAATAAATATACCACTCTACCACATAAATGATAGTACTTTCATAGTGATAATTAAAGCAATTCGTGCAAAATTATTTCCATAAATGCACAACGTTTATATTTAAATTTCAACTTCTGTCGGCACTCTCGGAGTGCAACCGGTCGTTTTTTGTTGTTTTTATTTGTGTCATGGTTTTCATACGGTAGGTAAAATTATGCCGTTTTAATGTGATTGAAGTCGAATGCTGTGTTTGCACTTTATTTGCCTAACAGTCCATACCGCCTTTATAAAGGCGCAATAACTTTAAAATTTAACTGACTTCGAAATAAGAAGAAGGTTACTGGTCTGAGTAGTCGAGTCCAGATTTGTTTATGTATGTATATTGGTTTTAAATATTTTTCGAATGGAATGGGTGGCAAACTAGCCATTGCCATCAAATCTGGATCTATTGATAGGATCCCAGGTTAATCCAGGAAAACATTATTTTTTTGTGAACTTAGACACAAATACATACTTGAGATTTTAATTTGAGTGAACTATAAATAAAGAAAATAGCATTTTCCCTGGCGATGTAGTGAATATGATGTGCATGATGATGGGGATATTTTTATTTTCCTTAATTAATGAAAATCAAAACAGGATCGGTTTTGTAATAATTTGACGGTGAACCACCGACCATGGAGGATACTATTGAGAAAAGCAGTTTAATTGCTTTCGATTTTTTTTAATCTAAGTATATTCACCCTTCACCCTGAAGATATACAGAGATGTAATCAGAGTCAACAACTTTAATTGTCGTCTCTGAGAGCAATCGTTAGTCCCATAATGTGCTAGGAGGCAAACCTATCGCCATGTAGCTCTTCCCCACTCCCGGGAAACATATTTTTATTACAAAACTAGCAGTTTCACGCAGCCTCACGCCTGCGTAACTTGGCTACTACTGCGTCGATTTTGATGAAACAAAGCCTATTCTAAAGGTGAAAGAATTTTCGAAATCAGTTTAGTAGTTTCGAAGCCTATTCATTTGAAACAAACAAAAAATCAAACCTTTCCTCTTTATAATATTATAGTATAATTTGCCAACCGGGCGAATTCATATCGCTTGAAATTACTAACAGTAATTATGGGAAAGATTAAAGTATCGTTTTTCCTTTTCCTTGAAATGTTCCCGGTTTTTGTCTGATTATATGCAGAGACTTCTCCTGACAATAATCAATACAATAAAAAAAAATAGTAAACCTGATCAACCCGTTCAGGCGTGGTGCGATCGCCATACGAAACGGGGATTCATTTTTATTATATATTATACTAGCTGTTACCCGCAACTATGTTTGAGTTTGAGTTTATGCTCGCGTGGCATTTAATATACTTACTGAACTAGAGTTGAATTAAAAGCTGTATAAATAATTTCTTTCTTTTTAAACGTACGTATTTATTTTTAATCAATAGCCCATTAATAAGGACTTTCGTACAAACTTGCAATCCCTATTTCACCCCCTTAGGTTTGGAATTACTAGAAACGCTCAAATTCGTATCTACTTATTTTTAGTTAGTCGCAAAAAAAATAAAGTTTCGTGTTACTAACTTAAAAAATGACGGTTTTCGTAACAAATTTTCGACACCTATTTCACCCCTTTAGGGGTAGAACTTCCAAAATTCCGTCCTTAGCGGGTGTCTATTCAATAAAACTACCCTACTCACCAAATTTCATGACTGCAACTTTAACAGTTTTTGCTCGGAGATTATGAATCAGGCAGTCAGGACTCGTTGTTTTATAAGTATAGCTAGATTGAAAAACATATTTCGAGTTATTTTTTACATTTCGAGTTGCCCGACCCTGGAATCGAAACCAGGACCTCATGTAGTCAACGCCAACGGAGGATTAGAGCAAAGATGCGCTTGCTTTAGTAGGTATTCATTTATTGAAAAGTTGCACTTGTAAGGTGGATTACAGATGAGTTTATCAGTTTCACTGATTTTTTATTATTTATATCTATGTAGTTCGGTGAGGGTGAAGTTGTAAAAACCTCGCGGTTAGCAACATATTACCCATTCCAAACAAAAAGGGCTTATTAGTTTTACTGGTTTTTTATTATTTATATCTATATGGCAAGACATTCGAAATTCAAAAAATTTTTTTTTCTTTTTGAACTTATAATCCAGCGTAACCAAGTTACACGTGGTTTTCTTTTGTCTAACATATTATTTCGCATCATATTCTATCAGCTATAGACTATGTTTTTTTGAATGGCTAATTTGTTGCTAATCGCGAGGTTTTTACAACTTCACTGAGCTATGTTAGACTAAATAAAATGCGCAGAACTTGGAAAAGACGGTGAACAAGTTGTATACAATTTGGTTGGCTCAGTGTTGGTCTCGCGAATTTCCCGACAAAATACGTGTCTTTATAAATCCCAAGAACACTTATTTCGCGCCCTTATCGTTACAAAATAGCGAAGTGTGGCAATGTAAGTGAGAGGAAGCCAGCCGGAAATGACCACTAATGGTGGATGCGCCGGAAGCGAAGCCATTACAGTCACGTCCAAATTTACTTTAGCTGAATATCAGTTTCGTTAAAAATATTATAGACCGATACTTAATTATCTCTTTGAATAGGTTAGTTTATTATTTAGGTATTTTTGTTTACCTAAATTAAGAAATATGTATATATGGTGTTGATAGTCTTGTGAGTGTTAGTTGGAGATACCAGTTTATTAAAAAGATGTATTTATGCAGAGGATTCTGTTTTGTCTTTTTTTAAATGGCGGTATATAAGTAAAATTACTACATTAGGGCTTTAATTTATATTAGGGCACAAGTTAATTAAACTCTCAAAGTGTTTTAGCAAACTAAGAAGGTATTAAGAAATAACATCAATAAATAATTTATTCATAAAATATTTACAGGCATTTATTATACTTACTGTCAAATATTTACGTAGTTAATACTTTTTAACGCGCATTTTTCGTAAAAACGTTATTTTCATTTCATTAATAAAGTATTAAGCAACCAAACAGTTAAATTTATATTGATAGCGAACAACCAGGCAACTTTCCCGATGTTAAGAAACAATCTTTAGCCATAGACGTCATAGATATTACTGATGCCGCTATTCCATTGCCAGGATCTTGGACTACATGTGCAAGAGAACTAACTAACTTTCAACTACGCACCTTCTACAATAGAACACGACAATAGCCAGCACTAACAGTATGCCAGCAGGAAAAAGGTGGGGTGGTTGTACCAATTCGTGCGTGTAGCTACACGTCCCTTTACACCATTTATTTATGCAATTAGTTGTTGTCAGAACACTTTATCTCAGCGCTGTTAAAAGTTATAACAATTCAACGCCGAGATAAAAATAAAGAAAACTCCTCTGAAGTAGTTAGGTAGATTAATACATTTTTATAGTCAAGGAAGGTCAAGAAGCAGGTAGATTTCCCAGTCGTCAGAAATACACACTAAAACACCAAATATGTTGATGATGTTACGTCTTCCAAAGGTTGCATCTTAGGATCTTATAGAAGGGGAGCCTACGAGGGGATTTTATTACATTGCATTAAAGTACGATGGGATATTGTGTGATGCATGATATTATGTAAATATTTAGGTAAATATTCTCACAGATTGACATATTTTCATCATCAGACACACTTTAGGGATGTACATTATCAATATCTAAAACACTCGCGTATGTCAAGGGACTGTTATTGTTAATTTAGTTTTGAGTTACTTTACCACCAAAAATATAAAGGCTACATCACGTTTCTATCAACCACCATCTAATCCACAAAGTCCAATAGTAATACAACACTTGAGTGATGGCACATTTAGCATTTTAGGCTCCCCTACTATTACATAAAAAAACTTATGCAGTCATGCGTAAGTAGTTACATTTTTTTATGACAATGAACAAACACGAGTATCTCCTTGAATTTTAGGCCACTTTTATAAGTTATAAAGTGTTCGTCCGGGCTCCTTTGCACAATAGACCATCTGCCTTCCTGCCAGGCAGCTCGTTAAAGGCGAGCATAGGCTTACCGTCAATAACACCGTGACATCTGACTAGGTGGTAGAGTTTCGCAGCGACTCACCCGGATTGGTACTACCGCCTTACCTATTCCTGCCGCCATAACGTCATGACGTGTTCCGGTTTGGAGGGTAAGGTAGCCGGTAAAGCTACTTTGGTCTAGGCCTAACATCCCAGCCTCAGGTTAGCAACGCACCATTACCACCTTTGGTGTTTCTAGGCGGCGTGAATTTCTTACCATCAGGAAATCTGTCTGCTTGTTTGCCTTCTATTATCATAAAATAATTAGTTTTTTTGAATGAATAATTTGTTGCTAACCGCGAGGTTTTTACAACTTCACTGGGCTATACTTCCGGGCTATATTTTATAAGTACATAGTCTACCATGGAACACGATTTTAACAGGACGTTACAGCGCATACTAGCTATTCAAATGAAGTAGTGGAATTCTCTAAAAATGTAAAATATATTCCATTACAGCCGTTGGGACGTTATAAACTTACTTTTCAACCGAATCCAAAAAAGGAGGAAGTTCTTATTTCGTCTGTATTGTTCTTATTTTTTGTATGTTTGTTACGTAATTGTTCGGCCTATAGCAAACCGTTTGTTATAGACTTTTTTGAAAGATGGTTCTTGATTTCAAAGTGATTCCGTATTAGTTTTATTATAATCTGAATAGCGGTTGTACTTATTAATGCATGTTTGCATCATCACGTATAACTCAAAAACTACTATTAGGATGTTGATAAAGTTTATGTGGGACCATTTCAGAGTCATTTGCTATCTTGGGAAAAAATAATTATTAAGTCGCGACCTAATCAAATAATTGGAGGCGGTTTCTGTAGTTTAACAAAGCAGACATACAAAACCGATGTGGATGGATGTAGATACCCGGGGCGACCTAGGTTGACATTCCACGATCAGATCACTCAAATATTATCCGAAATAAGTGTCAAGAGTCTCCGAAACCGGCGTGTTTGTATGAAAAGGATAATGAATGTGGAGGAAGCAAGGAAAGTTTGTCATGACCGCGTGGGCTGGCAATCGATACTCTCTGCTTACCCCGTAAGGGGCTTGGCGTGAAGATATGTATATATGTACTATCTACTGCGCCTACTGATTTATCTAAAACCTCTATCAACCAAACTTTTATTTAATTGACAACTTTATCAACAATATACGATATTTTAATTATAAAAGAAAGCAAGGCAGGTTTAAAAGGATCGTGACATTGGGCTCTACTTACCCGGAATACTCTCTGCCTAAGAAGGAAGTTGACTGAAAGATAATTATGTATGTATAAATAAATACATATTCAATTTTGTTTGCGGTAAGACTTCTTTACAAAAATATTAAGAAAAGAAGAATCATCTCTGTAGTCTAGCGATCTGGCGTCACATATCTTCTGTATTAATTATTCTTATACAGTCATTAGTCATAAATTAACTAATTTTACTCATAATTTACACTAAATTCAATAATTGTGAAAAAATTACGACCATCTTCATTCACGATGACGCCAAAACTCCTTTTATTTTTTTATATGAATGTTGCGCCAAACTGCCAGTAACCATACTCCTACTAAGTATGGTTACTGGAGGACTGGTAGAGCGTCAGCATAAATAACTCCTGCTGACAACTTGCATCCGTCTCCACTTTCTAAGTTCAAGAAAGTTCACCAATAAATCTTGCTTTAAATTCAAGTGAAAAAGATTCACACTCTTTTACAAAACACGACCCGACGTAGTTAACTTCTATTTTTTTTTCGTTAGCGCTGTTTTTGACCGGCTTAAAAAATGGGAAGTCTCGACTTCGTTCGCGTGAAATTTAACATATTTGTTTTACTTTTTAAAATAAAAGTTGCCAAAGTTACTGCTGTTGACATCAACTAGCTGCCAGTGAAAGTGCCGTCAATAACCGTCCAGCCGTTTCAAAGATTAGCACGTACAAACAGACACACAGACAAAAACTTTTAAAAAATATTTTGGATTGTACGTATGTTACGTTTGCATGTAGTAAAAGGTTATTTGAAAATTACACTATTATACTAATAATTAACAGACACTCCGATTTTATTTACTTGTATAGATACATAGATTTCAACGCTTCAACTACTTTTGTATATATTTTCTATTTAAAAAAACGGGTTGCACTCTGAGAGTACCGGCAGGAGGGAAAACTTGAATATTAACGTTGTGCATTTTTGATATTTTGGAATGGCTAGGGAATAATTTTGCACGAATTACTTTTATTGTCAGTATGAAAGTGCTATCATTTATGTGGTAGAATACAATGTTCATTTATTGCACTATCGTATACAAACATGACAACACGAACATTCGCGCATGCGCCCTGCGCCGTCTTACTAATTATCGTCTCACGAAATTTCAGATTACGTGTCCTGACGCGAGTTTACAAGTTTTCACCCATTCCAAAAAAAGTGCGCAACGCCGCTAAAGAAGTTTTCACTTCAAAAATTTAATTGACGCAGTCTTCTTAAAGCTGCAGATGCAGGTATCGTCTTCGGAAATAGCAGTCCTCGGAATATTTATAACTGTGACTTTTTATCTATATACAACTTTTCATGTTAGATCTTTGTAGCATGAGATTTGATGTGAAAAAATGATATAATTTTCACTGATTTGCCGTGACATTGGGTGTTATTGGAGCATCTGTTTTCATTATGTCGGAGGCAATTTAAAATCTGTCGGTCTTTTGTCGTGTAAGATAAAAAGTTTTTTTAAATTAGGAATGTGACGTTCTATAGGACATGCAAAAAAGTGGTAATTTTAAAATGTCCGTGTTTTTAGATTGGTCCGGATTGATACCACAGCCTTACCTATTCCTGCCGCCATAACGTCATTGCTTGCCGTTGACGTGTTCCGGTTCGGAGGATAAGGTAGCCGGTAAACTTACTTTTTTTCGAAGCCTAACATCTCAGCCTCAGGTTGGTAACACACCATTACCACCTTTGGTGTCTCGACGTGGCGACGTGAATTTCTTACCATTAGGAAATTCATGTGCTTGTTCGCCATCCAATATTATAAAAATGAAAATAAATAAAATAAAATAAAAGTTTATACCATTATCTCGAGTTTCTAGACGAAAGCGCGGGTGAATAAGTAGTTTCAAAATGTTGGTAGACCTATCACTTGGATCTATTACATATATGTAGTCAAAACTTTCTTTTTAAAAATAGTCGTTCACCGACAAAATGTTAACAGAAATAGCCTCTCCGGGCTAGCAGAACTGTGTGTTGTTTACCAGAATTTTATTCATATTACGGGATAAACAAAACGTATTCTAATTAAAATAACGGAACAAAAATTTACTGGTGAAACTTTTTCCTTACTGCACTATCAATTTCCGGTAACGTAAATTTAAAAATTATTTATTTATAGTATTAATTAACTACACTAACTTTTACACGCGGCTTCGCTCGTGCTTAAGTCATTAAAATGTATCCTATGTTACTTTTAATACCTACAAGAATATGTGTACAAAGTTTCATAATAATTGGTTAAGTTATTACCGCATGAAAGTTTCAGAAACAATTAGAAAAAAAAAACAAATTTACAATCGCATTTACAATATTAGTAGGGATGGATTCATTTAAATTAGCACAATCTGGAATTAACTTGACAGATTTGAATGAAATTTCAAACTTTGACAGCTTGATAACTGTAGTTTAAGACCTAGTGTTGCCAATATAAAAATATGTATAATAAAACTGGTTCTTGTCTTTATTCTAGACTATTGTATTGCTTTCGTTCAATATTGGTTCCATGTCAGTTACCGGTTGGTTTATTATATATCTATACTTCATAGGTAGCGGGTATTTTTCAATAGAATACAGGTAAAATGTTGAATCGCGTGCGTTTCTAATAGTGTATGTAATTTAACAAATATAGACAAGTTGAATACAAAGTAACAATGCATGAACATTTATTATTTCTGCGTACAATGTCGTTTTACTGTAAACATTAATCATCATACTGTAATTGCGAATTTTCACTCAATACAAACACAATACAAATGTGTGAAACATGAGTATATTAACAGTGGGGACAGATTAAAAAATCATCCAGGATAATAAAGAACTTATCGGCTGTGAGATCTGACGCCAATGCCTAGCGAATGGAAAAAAGTAAAAAGGCGGGAACTCAATTCATAATGGCATCAAACATGGCGGCACTGATTGCGATCTGAAAGGGAGATAAGAATAGGGTGGTTGGCTTTGTCTTGCGGTTGATGACTACAATAGTATATTATAAACAAACATCTGGCCAGTAATCTTTATAATTAGTTTCCTACGACAAACTGCAATGGCACTTCTGCTTGCAAAACTAAGTACCTAAGTATTACATAACTATTAACCACGCTTAGAATATAAAAAAAAATATTTTTGGTACACGCAAAAATTATGTTTTTTTTATGATACTGGAAGGCAAACAAGCAGACGGATTTCCATGGTTCGTTGCCAACCAGAGTCCAGGACGTTAGGCCTCGGGCAAAAGTAAGTTTAAAAATAAGTAAGGTGGTATTACCAATCCGGGCGAGTCGCTGCGAAACTCTGCCACCTAGTAGGATGTCACGGTGCTTGTCGGTAAGCCTATGCTATGCCTATGCGGAGGCAGATAGTCTATTTTGCAAAGGAGTCCGGACAAACACGGGGAAAAATTTTGACCTAAGACCATAGACATATATATTACTTCCCTTTGAAATCATTGCCTAAGACCTATATAAGTTTTATTGGTCTGAGAATTTGACACCACTAATATGCGAGCGTAAATACTTTATTTATGTACAAAATTAAAATTATACAAAATAACGTAACTTGAATACTGGAATGTTAAACTTATGTCTACATTTTTAACTGACTTAAAAAAAGAAGAAGGTTCGACGCTTATTTTTATATGTTAGACGGTTTCTTTGTTATTTGTGAACCCATTTTAAAAACAGCTTGGCTCTACAAAACCGTGCTTCCGAGGTGGTCATATTGCGACTAAGTCAGGTTTTTCTGATGAAACACCCTTTCCATTATTCAAGAAAAACCCTTTATTTCTGAATCTCTGACCGAAAAAGGTGTTATAAGTGTGACATGTGCGTATATTTGTCAGTCTGTTTGTGCTATCATATGTACATTTTCAACGGAACGACCGATTTAGAGGCTATTTCTTTAATTTAAAAGTTGAAGTGATCGACATGATTCTTAGCTACATGAAATGTAGGTTTTGTTTTGTTTTGCTTTCAATTTATTTTTAGTATTATACAATACTATTTTTTTATGATATTGGAAGGCAAACAAGCAGACAGATTTCCTGATGGTAAGAAATTCACGTAGCCTAGAAACACCGAAGGTGGTAATAGTGTGTTGCCAACCTGAGGCCGGGATGTTAGGCCTCGAGCAACAGTAAGTTTTCCGGCTACATTACCCTCCAAACCGGAACATATTATGACGTTATGGCGGCAGGAATAGGTAAAGGTACCAATCCGGGTGAGTGGTTGCGAAACTCTACCACCTAGTCAGATGTCACGGTGTTAGTGACGGTAAGCCTATGCTCGCCTCTTACGAGCTGCCTGGTAGAAAGGCAGATGGTCTATTTTGCAAAGAAGCCCGGACCAACACATTCACATACGACACAGTTAACTAAATTCGGATGAAGAATTTGAATGAAATTGAAGTCGGTTTCTAGCAGTATTTCTGCATTCAACTGATCCAATTAATTTTGTTCAGGCTACAAAAATAAGTTTTATTTTTGTAAATGAGGATTAGAAGTAAAATAGTAGTTCAATTAATTATAGTAAATCTTTATAAAAACATTCTCGACAACCTACGTTAAAAAACGAATATATCTAGTCGTTATTTTTGGTGAGCATAGCGGCACATATCGACAGGTTCTCAGAAATTGGAGTAGCCGGACGATTGGCAACCCTAGCCGAGAGGTTGATGGATGATCTATTCTACTCAGAATTAGATTAAAAGGATTAATTAATTAAACTTATTCTACTCAGAACTAACATAGGGCTTTAATTTCTACAGCCTAAATATATATGGTTCCTACGAATACACAGTTATTATTTATGAAAACTAAAACATTAATTCGGGATTATGCAAGACAACGGTTACCACTTTTGCCTTTAGGCACCCAAAATTTAATGGTAACAAGTTTGAATTACTTATACCAAAAACAATATACCTATTAATCTCAGCTTAAACATACTCTAAGAGAGTGGCTGTGTTCCGATCCGGTGACAGTTTTTAGTGTTAAATAGACACGTTACTTAAGGTCTAAGTAAAATAAAATAATTTTTATTCTGTTTTTGTTTACTAACTTTATTGTTCTTAGCCTTTTCATATGTACTAGTGGTCGCCCGTTGGTCGAAATTCGACCATAAAAAAATATATCTTGTTGATAAGAACGCCATCTTCATTTCTCAAGACCAACTACTTTGCTTCCAAATTTTTTAGTGCGCCATCTGTTATCTTTTATCGTTATCATCAATATATTTGTTTGTGTGTGTCAAGTGCATGGTAGTGTGGGTAATGTTTTATTTCTCGATTTAATGTACTTTATAAGTATTATTACTGAAAAATATAAGCGTTCTGCATTTCTCCTACACATAAACTATAAGTGTGCCAAATTTTATGCTCCTGCGTCCCCACAATTAACGTAGGTATTTACTGCGGAGAAAATTTTGTTTTGTATGTGTAGTATGCACGCGTTACTTCAATCATATACAATGCAAACAAGTGTGCTATTTAATTTATGGTAAATATATGCTGAAAAGTGATAAGAATAATAAACAACCTCGTTATAAATTATTTGGTTACGTCTGTTTTTGCAAAAACTTCTTTAACCTCAATACTAAAATAAAAAAATGTTCATTATCCTAAAAAATAACCTGTAATGAAGCTGAAAACCATCTCAATCATGTCGGCTTTCAAAATAAAAAGCAACGAAATCGGTCCACCCGTTTAAAACTAATGATTCCATAGACAGACACAGAGGAGTGTTTTCAAAACATAGAGGAGGTTCTTGATCGTCGGAGGTTAAAAATGAACAATAGGTATATCAAGTTTCAAAAATCGTGGAAAATCTTGACTGGCTTAATCTTGTTAAATCTTGTTAATTTAACCTTTTTGGAAAGACAGTAAAGAGGTAGTAGACCTAGTTGACAGGGAGTTTGTATAGCCATTACTTCTCCTGACTAACTAAGGTTGGAAACGGTGGCAGTGTACATTAGATATTATGATTAAAATTTAATTAAATATTTGCATACCACAATGTGGTAGAACATGTTGGTATGCTTAAATATATTTGTAATAACTTTTTAATACACATATTCCGCAAATTAGTTTAATTTAATTTTGTTTTATTTCTACCTTATTCAAATTGAGTTTCATTTCAACTTTGTACTAGGTTTATTACTAACGGCCAATATTAATAATCAATCCTAATCCAAAACATGCTCTCCAAGATTGATATTTTGATCCATTTTTATGTCATCGCTTGCCAATAACATATCTGTGGACAGGATAAATATGACAATTAGGTATGGGATAGGCCGCCGGATACGCAGCTATCTAGATTGCTTGAAATCCATTAGATTGAGAT
>NJDC01004440.1:36159-52901 GCA_002245475.1 Calephelis virginiensis
ATGCTTCATTAGTTCACTTTAACTTGACCTTGAACTGCTACCCAAAGCCAGGACTATGCCTTTGTGGAGAAAACGAAATATATAATAACGTTTATTAGATTTCTAAATGTAAAATAATACTTTAATATGACGTACTTATGTTTATTAATCGACCGCCTCGTTGGTCGAGTGGCTAGCGTACTCGCTTAACTACACCGATCAACCGCGAGGCTCGGGTTCGATTTCCGACGGAGGCAGGCATTTGTGATGAACATTTAGATGTCTGCGTGACCGGGTCGTTGGGTTTATTAAATTTATTCTGGTATATATTTAAGTATTTAGTATCGTTGACTAACACCCATAACACAAGCATATAATTTGCTTACTTTGGTGTAACTTATCCATGAATGTTTATTTATAAAAAGGTTAAAAAAATATTTAAACCTGGAAAAAATAGGATGACCTCGGAAAAAATGTTTTTGTTGCTGCAACCAATTCTTGATATAATGATGGAAAACAGCTACTCAATTTTTGTGTACTTGACGACATCATCCTTGAAATCAAAGCTAGAGTGTCTTCGGCTAGTCGTGGGTGCCCTGGTTGTGCCTCTGCCTACCTCTTTGGGGATATAGGCGTGAAAATACTTTTCTTGTTTTTTTTTAACTGCGCTAAAATTATGGCAGAAACTATTTATGTGAGTTGCTATATTTTTATTTTGTTCGTATTTGAAATAGGTTGCTCGCCAGATAAGCATGGGTGCGGAAATGGCATCTGCTAGAAGAAGCGCGGTATTTTTGGAAAACTCGTCTCTACCAGTTATTTTCGTATCTCTAAATGTAATTTACGATGTATGTAGATTTTGTGACTAATCTATATTATATTAATACGGGATACCAAAACTTTGGACCCCTTTTTACGAAAATTGCGCTGACGGAGGAGTATGAAATTTGGCACACTTATAGTTTATGTGTAGGAGAAGTGCAGAACGCTAATATTTTTTTAATAATTATGGTTATAAAGTACATTAAATTAAGAAATAAAACATTACCCACATTACCATGCATTTGACACACACAAACAAATATATTGATGATAATGATAAAATCACAGATGGCGCACTAAAAAGTATGGAAACAAAGTAGTTGGTCTTGAGAAATAAAGATGGCGTTCTTATCAACGAGAAATTTATTATGGTCGTATTTCGAACAATGGGTGACCACTAGTTATAAACTACCAGTTTATTTGTAAAATATAAGTTAAGCAGTAGAGATTCCCTGTGCAATATTAGTTTTGTTATTTTCATTGACAAACAAATCCCTAAATGTCTTAAGTACGACACATGTCTGTGGTCTAGCGGTTCAGTTATTGGACTTGACTGCATGAGATACCGGGTTCGAATCCCAGTTCGAGCAACAAAAAGGAAACTGGGTTTTTTCCAATTTACTAATTAAAAAAAACGTTGCTCGGGATTGGATATATGCCCGGCTGGTGATAGGCTGTTAACCTATCACATTGTGGGACTTTGTGTCTTCGGCTAGTCGTGGTGGGTGGTTGTGCCTCTGCCTACCTCTTCAGGGATATGAGCGTGAAATATTTTTTTAAATAAAGGGTATGCTAGTAGTAATAACATTAGCCATTTAACTTACATTATTTTTTTTATTTAGATTTTGCGGCTTCTGTAAAACCGTTTCTAAGTCTTCCTTCGCGTGCAGATCTATATGGCACAGATTTTACTAAAGATCCAGAGTATGTCCCTATTATAAAATTATTAGGTAACATGAAGTTCCTTCATCGACTTTCAGACCTCTGACATCAAAACTTGTGGAACCGATATGTAAACTTTCTACAAACTTTCTTCTAATAATTCTTAATAATTAAAGTTTCATTCATTCAATTTAATATAGTTTTGTTGTTTTTGTATTAGCTTACATGCCAAAGTTAAATTTTCTATGACCTCAAGAACTAAGAAGCAAACTAAAAAGTGTATACATATATGGGAATCATTGATGAAATCTGGGTTTTTTAAGTACCAGTAGTATCAAAAATAGATAATCTACACAATTGAAACTTTAAGTTTGAAGTTAATCTGGAACTAAGATTAAATATCGAACATTTTGTTCATACCTGAGTTATAGAAACCGCTTTGCGAGAAATAATAAGTGTACTTGTTTTATCTTCAAAGTAGTTGTATAAATTGTAAAACAGAATACATAATAAGTTATTTCTTTTTATTTGAATAATTGAACTTAAACACTTTAATATCCTCTAAGAACAACCTCTGCCTCTCTCTCTATCAGGCAGCTCGGAAGAGGCTAGTACGATTTAAAATGTAGGTCAGTACTTTGATTACGATTGATATGCAGCAAGTTGCCCGGGTGGGGATCCACCGTTTCACCTATTCCTGACGTCATAATGATTACCTATGTCACGTTCTGGTCTGGAGGGTGGAGTAGCCGGTAGTTCACAATAGGCATCTCAGACGCAGGGAAGCGATGCACCTGTAACATCTTTGGTGTCTATGCTCCAAGATTAAATCTTACCATTAGGTTACCAAAAACAAATTCCAAATACCTTAACATATAATTCAAAATGTTTGAAACCAATTTCGGTGGATGGGTATAGTCGCTAACTACAGGATGATCAGTTTCATATCTGTATCTAGAAATTCATCAAGCTTATTTAGAGACTAAAGATCAGAGTGCAGTTAAATTGATCTATTCTTCCCGAGGCTGTATCGGCGTATCGGCAGACTATCGGTCGATTGCGGCGGGTCTGCGCGCGCGCACTATAATGTCTCAATTACCCGTTTAGAGAAGGCGTGTTCAGTACAGTATGTCTTTATTACAAGGATCGCTTAGCATGGAAATGGATTTTTTATATATCTATATATTAATAAGTGATGTCAAAACTTTGGACCCCTTTTTACGAAAATTGCGCGGACGCAAGAGCATACAATTTGGGACACTTATAGTTTATGTGTAGGAGAAGTGCAGAACGCTAACATTTTTCAATAATAATGCTTATAAAATACATTAAATCAATAAATAAAACATTACCCACACTACCATGCATTTGACACACACACACAAACAAAGATATTGATGATAACGATAAAAGATCACAGAGGGCGTACTAAAAAGTTTGGAAAGTGGAAACAAAGTAGTTGGTCTTGAGAAATGAAGATGGCGTTCTTATCAACAAGATATTAAAATGTATTATCGTCAAATTTCAACCAATGGGCGACCACAAGTTTTATTAGATTCTTAATTAGTATTATTATTTTGCGGGTCTTTTTTGTAGAACAAATCATCTTCCTTCCTGTCACGCAGCTCGTAAGAGGCAAGCAAAGGTTAAATGATGACTCATTCCAACAAGACCACTGGTGGCAGAGTGATATGCTGTATGTAGAGTGCTATGCTGTATCTCGCTCGGAGAGTGATCCACCACCTTACTTTTTCTTCCCGCCGTAATGACAGTGTCTTGTTCCGATCTGGAGTACCCTTCAGAGCAGCCTGGAAAGCAGCTGGCAATTGACCTAAAACCTCGCCCAAAAGACAACGACGCTTATATCTTACCGTCACAAGAGCCGTGTGCTTATTCGCTGTGTTATGATAAAATAGTAGGTAGGTTTATATGTAAGTATAACAGCAAGCACTAAAGACGCTCTGGAAGTTGCAATATCTCATAGCATACTAACATGTACGACATTGTTTTCTGATTTAAAAAAAAATATCAATGTCAAGGTTCCAATACCTGCCGCTTGGCAAGAGACGTGGTATAGATGTTGTTGTATCTTTGTTATGTGTATGCGACTATGCATTAATATATATGAACTATTTACTTAGATCAAGTAGTATATGGTTTTACACCAAACTTGCGAAACGTCTTTTATTTTCAACCCACAACTAGCCGAAAACTCTGTCACACAATGCAATAGGTGAACAATCGAGTACATATCCAATACCGGGCAGCGTTACTTTTATTAAAAAAATATAGTAGGTACTTCGTTTTTATCTTGTGTCAAATTGCAAATGGTTTCAAGTTAAAAAAAAATGTCAAATTTAAATCGGTTGCCATATTATGTTAGCCTCAAATATCTGTCCATGCGCTCGCGCAGAGATGTACTCGTACATTTCAGGATAGTATCTAGCTGGGAAACACCGCGCAGTATTTATTGGTCAAATCGATTCCCAGTCGTGATCCAACTTTATGGGGTATTTTGAAAATTGCTTAAGACTTTATCTATTCTTCTATCGAAATAAAACGATCGTGAGGGTCATAAATTGATTTTTATGACCTTAGAAGTTATCTTCACATACCGCTAATATTTTATTTGCTTCAGATATGGTCTGTTATGTAGCATGTTTAATATCTCAATAATATTTTCGATTACACCCGATTTGACATCGGTTTATGGAGAAAATTTCATAGCTAATTCGTGCAAGAACACAAAAACATATGTTTGAGCAAATTATTAACGTATTTAATTTTTTTAGAGCGTGTTTAAGGTTTCATGTTTTATATTTTCAGATATGCATATCTATTAAGCCTCTAGATTAACCTACTTACTTTCCTGGCGTATTAATAATAAATAAATAAATATATCTGGAAAAGTTACAAAAAATTAGTCTAAGCAAATTAAATTAAAGTAAGCAATACCAAGAAATTCAGACATCTAAATGTTCATCACACAAAGAGATGGTAATAGCGCATTGCCAATCTGAGGCTGGGACGTTAGACTTCAAATAAAAGTAAGTTTACTAGGACGAGCGGACAGACGGACGGACCGTACCCTCCGAACAGGAACACGTCAACGGCAAGCATTGACGATATGGCGGCAGGAATAGGTAAGGTGGTAGTACCAATCCGGGCGAGACGTTGCGAGTGGTGGTAACCTATTAAAATATCACGGTGTTAGTGACGGTAAGCCTATGCTCGCCTTTGACGAGCTGCCTGGCAGGAAGGCAAATTGTCTATTCTGCAAAGGAGCCCGACCAACACGGGGAAAAAAATTTACTCTTACTTGTCTATGTTTATAAATAATGCACGCATTATTAGACAACTTTTTATTTTTTTCTGCAAAGCAGCCGGGACCAATACGGGGAAAAGACTAATACTAAAGAGATGGCACGTTTTAGACATGTCTGATTAGTCCGAACATGTCAAATTGTGATGTTTTTAATCAACGTTTTGCCAGTGATACATTAAAACATCCTTAAAAGTCTGTAGAAATGTCATGTATGGTCTAATTTGACAGCACTAAAAGTGTTTTGTCTCTTTCTGTTACTTTCGTTTAAAAAAGACAGCGACAACTTAAAATTAGTTTGGTGAGTGTGTGTGAGTGAGTCTCTGGTAAAATATAAGGTTAAGAGTATCGCTAGATCAAGGGTTCGACGCGTCTTGTATTTTGACAGCTGTCTACAAAACGTTAGGGTCAAGCGAATGTCTTGGACTTCAATTTCCGGCGAGAAAAGGGTTTGGCACGATTAGAATTCTAATTTGGCATTCGGGGTTCCAAAACGTTTATATTTTCGTAACGAATTTGTAAACCATGTAAATATAGACAAAACGTAATAATTGTCATCTTTTTTTTTGGATTGACTAGATAAGGAGATTTGGCGCCATCTTGAAAGAAGATGGTCGATTTTTTTTTGGAATTATTGAATTTGGTGTAATTTATGAGTAAAATTAGTTAATTTAGGTGGGAATTAGTTTAACTTTGTTCAGGTAAAGTGCACAAGTGAAATAAATATGAAGAAATTAGTTTATCGTGTATTTCCTCGCTGCCACCAAATCTCACTAGATGAGCTTGAGTAGCGAAGCCACCGTTTTACTCAAGACCCAGACATGACTTTGTAAATAGTGACTAATTACTAGGCTTGGAACTAGGTTTGGAAACGGTGGTAGTTTACGGTAGATAGGGATAAATTAATTTACATTCTAAAAATTGTATTAATAAATAATCATGTAATCTCAAAACAAGCAAAAAACAGCGTGTAAATAGTAAATCTTGAATAAATAATTAAAAATCTATTAAAATATTTGCACACCGCAAGTTGGTAGAATATATAGGGAAGCTTAAATAATTTTGTAACATCTTTGTAACACTCATATTCCGCAAATAAATATTTATTCATTTCTTTCTTTATTTCTTACTAAAATAAAGACTTCATTAAAACCGAAGACATGGCGTATTGGCTTAAGAGTCGCCATAGCCGGTCCCAGAAAGGCGCAAATTAACTAAGTATTAAACCAAACTAATAAAGATTGACAGTAGTAAATTTTTATTATTAGACGCATCACAAGTGCCTTGTATATGGTTTATGTGAAATAAACGCTTTTTTTCTATAATCCGATGTACGGAAGTAACAAATAAAACAAACATCAAAATGTGGGTAGATTGGATTATTTATTACTTTTACTATAAAAACAGTGTTTTATCATGTTTCAATGTGGGGAATAAGAATAAGCAAAAAAGAAAAACACCCTAGTCGTGAGTTAGATGTTTAGAAGACAATGGGATTTTTTACCATCGGGAGATACTTCTTATTGTTATGGCATAAGAGAACAAGCAAACGGATCTCCTCAAGATAAGAGATAACCGTAGCTTATAGACATTATTATTCCATGTAATAAGTGCGTCAGTGGCTACCTTGGCCTTTGGACGGGAACGCAACAGTTCCAAACCTCATTATCATGTTGATCCGAACAGGTATAACACCTAAAAAGAAAAGTTTTTGGAGGGCACTTTTCCTTCTACTGAAAACCACTATCTATTACTGTCTCTGTGAAGGCAGTGATCGTCATTATCATGGTTTGTGGAGTGTAAGATAATCAATACATTCTTACCATGGGTTAGCGTTTAGTAGTCAGCGTGTATTGCTTACTTTTGGGAGTATCTTCAGTTAGTTTACTGAAGTTTAGGAAATTTGTGTGTACGTAGATGACCTATTCAATGTGTTCGATCCCCGGACTAGGGAACTAAAAATCTAGAGCATTTGTATATTCAATTTTCTAATAAAGATAACGTTGCTTGGGATTGGATATTATGTGCCCTGTTGGCTTGCCACATGTCACATTGTGGGACTTGGTGTCTTCGGCTAGTCATCGGTGCCTTGCTGATGCCTCTGCCTATCACTTTAGTAATGAAGTAATGGGCGTGAAGATACTTTCCTTTATTTTCTTTCTTTTCAATTAGTAGCGGTGTGCTCATCTGCTAATTGGGATATGTTTTGATATTTTTTATTTATTTACTAGTAAGGAGTGATAAATATGTCAAATGACCCGTATTTTTCAGAAGAACAGGCAAGAGAAGCGTTAAACATAAAGCCTCAGCAGCGGGCCGGAACATCGCGCAGTTCTGTTATAATAAATCACTGTTGATTTATTTTTATTCGGTTGGCACATTCTGAGCGTCTGCATGCTCTGCAATGCTGTTTCCATTCTTTATTTAAATTGTTTCCTTTTATAATATGATTTGTTTCTTGTCTATGGTTGTTTTTTACTTAAATAATGGTAACATATAGGCTTAATTCTATCTCACAGTGACACTCATCCCCTATATACAGGATGCTACAGTAGACTATTAGGAAGTCAGAGCGTGATGGTCATATGCACTGTGTAGTTCATGTAAAAACTATTTAAGAAAATATAAATGCAAAAAAAAAGATTATATAAGGCATAAAATAAACCCAGTAACATAGGCTATACTTTCTTTACGATGCTATTAGTAGAAGTAAGGTTGTCAGCACCTATAACATAAAGAAAAAACCTGTTAGAATTTTTAAATATTTTTTAAGTTAAGCTAAAGCACTGCGTATTCCCACCCTGGCTTCCTAACGATCTACTGTGGTACCCTGTATATAATTGAGGTAACGGTTACATAGCTGTTTCAATTCGTGTGTAAGTTTAGGTGCGTTAAGAAGCAGAACACGAAAGTTATTAGTTTTAAAATAATGGCTGGCAAAATGGCAAAGTGGGCGTTATTTAACTACCTTCTAGTCTTCACATAATTCTGCCAAAAAATGGTCAGACTGTTAATGATATATCATATCTTGCAAGCTACTTGACAGATCAGAAGATATTATTCAAAGAAAATTGACGTGGATAACCCTAACTACTGAATCCAATAAACGCCATAGTTCTGACCGGTTACAGAGAAACTGAAATTTAATCACAATAACATTCCATTGTTATGATTTTTATTCATCACAATCATCCATAAATGGTAATTCCACCAAGTGCCGACGATAGAAACTATGACCTATGCAATTATTAAAATTTACTACATTAGCAATAACTATGATCGTGCGCAGGTAATAAATTAGTTTTATCTTGTCATTTAAGCATATTGCTTTCTGATTTAAGTAACTCAAAATAGACAGAAGATGTCAATTGTCTAGTGTTAAATTTATAAGCTGTGGTTTTCGCACTAGAAAATATTCAGGATAGGTCTTAAGCGCAAAGTGAACGGGAAAGAATTCAAAGAATTGGTACAGCCACACAAAAATATTACTGACAAAATATAAGATTAAATAAGAAGAAGAAGAAGAAGTATGTAGGCGAAATATTAGGACCTATTACAATAGCAGCAGTTTGGCGCAACTTTCATATCAAAAAATTAAAAAAATAAGTTTGCTATGTTTTTATTCGCCCAAATCGTATGACACTTAGTTGCCTTATATCTGAATGCCTTTAGATTTACTTTCAAATTATACGGGTTATACTTTTTCGAGTAAACTTTATACAAGTTCGGGTTTGCTATGTCTCTATGGAAGTCCCGCCTCTTATTACGTAGTATTTATATACTCTTGGAACAGCAGAGTTTTAGCGGGCTTTAATAAGGCGGGCGGCCTAACATGACTTCCTGACGACTTATGACTGATGACTATGAAAATTAATTGAAATTGATATAAAATTTGATGCAAATTTCTACTTGACTAATGGCTAAATACTAACGTGAAGGCCAAAACCTAAAGAAAGAAGAAGAAGAAGAAGAGTTTTAGCGAGGGAAAAGGTGGTCTTAGTTTTTTCGTAGTTATCGACTTTCGTGTTAATATTTAGTAAAAAAGTCAATTTTAGTGGCATTTTGTACAATTTTATTCAGTTAAAATGCACAAATGAAATTACTGTGAATAAATTAACGTATCTTGTATTTCCTCGATGCAGCCATATCTCATTAAATGAGCTTGAACAATAGCCACTGTTTTACTTAAGAGTCAAGACCCTGATATGACTTTATTTGACGACTTATGACTAATTTTGAATAATTTGAGCCCGATTTTCTTAAATCCGAGTATCTTGATGCAAATTTCATCTTGCTGCAAATGCTAACACTAGGGCCAAAAACTAAAAAAGGAAGATTATTATAGGTCATGAGCAACTCTTTTTCACATTGTAACAGAGCTAAAAATCGGGCAGCTTTCCTGATGGTAAAGATAACTTTCCCCTTATGACCCCATAGCTGTTATTGGTGCATCGCTTTTTTAAGCAGATGTTTCAGCACGAAGTAACGAAAGTCTCAAAAGTCACACTTAGGAATGAACCTTTGATTTTCAGTGTAATAACGGTTTATACATTATACGGTTTATAAATTATATTATTCGCAATTATGAAATTATATTATTTCTCCGTGTTAGTCCGGGCTCCTTTGCAGAATAGACCATCTGCCTTCCTGTGCCAAGCAGCTCGTAAAAGGCGAGCATAAGCTTACCGTCACTAACACCGTGACATCCTACTAGGTGGTAGAGTTTCGCAACGACTTGCCCGGATTGATACCACCGCCTTACCTATGCCTGCTACCATGACGTCAAATGCTTGCCGTTGCGGTGTTCCGGATCGGAGGGTAGGGTAGCCGGTAAACTTACAACAAGTTGGCAATGCACGATTACCAACTTTTCTGTCTGTAGGCGTCATGAATTTCTTATCATCGGGTAATCCGTCTGCTTGTTTGCCTTCCAATATAATATCATTCAAAATAAAGCGGTGATGTAGGTTAGTGATTTGTATTTTTCAATTGGACGTAGTTAAGCAGAAAGGACCCAACCCACATGAACACCAGAATTGAGAGAAACATACTAAAGAGGTCGTAAAGCTTATAATACTTTCGTTCAATAAAAGATTTCATTGATAAACAAAGCTATGACATTTCGATAATCATTAGATACCAACCCACATCAAATAAAACTTTAAAATCAATTATCTCAAACTATTTAGATGTGGATTGGGTCATTTCTGCTTAACTACGTCCAATTGTGATTAGTATTTTTTTTTAATTCATGTCACTTGTGCACATATTGTACCTAGTTATGGTATCAATAACTTTGTTTCCAAATTCCTGATAATCTTAAAGTACTTCCATTAAATAAATTTCGAAAAAAGGGTATTTATCTTACTTTTAGAGAAAGCATGTTATAGTGTCAAAGATTTTCTTACAGACAAGAATAAGGAATAAAGTATTTTTAATATGATTGGTTGCTGGGGAGTTTGTTTTGCCGTTTTTTCTCCTGTCTGGCTAGGTTCGGATCGGTGGTAGTTTACGGTAGATAGGGATAAATTAATGTACATTCTAAAAATTGTTTGTATTAATAAGTAATCATGTAATCCCAAAACAAACAAAAAACAGTGTGTAAATAGTAAATAAATAATTAAAAACCTATTAAAATATTTGCACACCACAAGTTGGTAGAATATGTAGGAACGCTTAAATAATTTTGTAACATCTTTGTAACACTCATATTCCGCAAATGAATATTTTTCTTTTCTTCTTTTTCTTTCCTCCCTGTTGAATGTAAATAAAGGATTAACTAAAGAAGTAACTAGGGGTATTTTGTTGTTTATACCGAACCCTTGCACGTTAAACCTACATTATAAAAGATAACGGGTTAACGGGTAAGACAGGAATTAAAAATTTCGCCACGGGACTTGAATCCTCAGTAGCCCAATTGGTTAGAGCATTCGTCGGCTTGAGACGAAAGGTTACAGGTTCAAATCCTGTCTGGGGCGAAATTTTTTCTTTCTTTAAAATTTATAGAAATAAAAGATAAAAGTAGTTAAAACTCTTAAAATTTATATGGATCCATTTACATATTGAGGGAGATTTTAGTTATTAAAACCATAACTTGATTATTATTTGTAGACAAAATTTAGGTGGCGAGAGTACATAGACATATTAAAGCTTGTTGTCGGTAGCGAGCGCACAATGGCGAGTAACAAAGGCCACAAATCATCAGAGCGGAGGCGAGAATGTCTCGTTTAATATATCTTGTCTACATCCCTAGCAAACAAGATGTTCGTTACCCGCTCAACTTTATTACCAAGTACGCTGAAGATTGCGTTCTGGCAACTGATTTTAACACGTCTGATATTTTAAGTGCAAAGCAGGTTATACTTAAAGGCGAATCAAGCTAAAAATTTGCACTTATAACTCATTAGCGGCCTACCCTGGTTTCGCACGGTTATGAAATATACGTATCTTCCTCTTCAATCACTTTATCTATTAAAAAAACGACGGGTTGCACTCCGGGAGTGTCGGCAGAAGTGAAATTTGAATATTAAAGTTGTGCATTTTTGATATTTTGAAATGGTTAGGGAATAATTTTGCACGAATTGCTTTAATTATCAGTATGAAAGTACTATCATTTATGTAGCAGAATACAATATTCATTTATTGCGCTATCGTACACAAACATGACAACATGAACATTCGCACAAGCGCCCTGCGCCGTCTTACAAATTTTTAATCAGGTCACGTGTCCTGACGCGAGTGTAGATGTTTTTACCCATTCCAAAAAAAGTGCGCAACGCCGCTAAAGAATTTTAATTTCAAAAACCGCAACAAAATCCGTTGCGTAGTTTTAAAGATTTAAGCACACAAAGAGACATTTTTACACCGATAACACCTATTTACAATGTGATTTAAAACCGTCTCGATCACTTCAGCTTTCAAATAAAAAAAAGTGTGTGTGTACTCATGTACGCACGTAAGAAGTTATACTTCTTTGGCGTAACAATCCAAAAATACCAAATAAAAAGGTTAGCATCTAACTTCATGGTGTTGCTTTTTTCTGTTGGTAGCAACTAACTTCAGACTGTCACATTTATCTGTCGGTGTGCGCGCGCATCGTAAAAATTCACTCTCATCATTTTTCCCAATAGCGTCAAAAGAAGTATAACTTCAAATATCGCATGAAAATCGATCCTTCCGTTCCAAAGTTATGATGCCATAGACTGACAGACAGATCCCCACACAAACACACACACAGACACGTCAAACTTACAACGCTTCTCTTTTTGATGTCCTTTAAATGAAAAGATTACAAAAAAAATTATCGTAATTTTTAAGCTATGATAGGTACATCCACAACATCATCATGGCTTTATCATCAAGTCTTCGTCATCAAAAAATATAAACACATCTAGTTAAGACGAATCTAACCAGTCCAAACTTGATGAGTTTACTAGCAGACATTCCAGGGCTACACCTCCTATCTTCGAAATCCATCATCAGACCAGCACAGTTGTAACAGCGCTCATTAGAGGTTTAGCTGTTAGACCTCACTCACGAAATAAAAAAAAACTTGAGAGGTGTCAAGGGACACCCGGATGGAACGAAGTTCTCTCTTCCTCCCTCTCTCTCTCAAGCTCTATCAATCTCTAGTAATCTCTATCTCTTATAGAGAGAGACAGACAGAGAAACATGAAAAAAATAATAATAAAAAAAGTTAAAAAATAAAAATAAAAAAAGAGAAACAGACAGAGAAACATAAAAAAATCTAAAAAATAAAAAAAAACAAAACAAACATGCGCAATACGCAAAGCTTACAATAGCTTACTATAGCAAAAAGTGTCGTGACAACTTTTCGTAAGATTTTTTCCGTCTAGCCTCCTTTCACAACGCGCAATAAGGAACTTCGTTCCAAAAACTTTTTGTATATCTAATATCCAGTCTGATGTTTACAAACGAGCTGCAAATGAGCTGATGGCCTTGAAAAACTAAACAGATATTTAAGATTAGAGAGATATCCATAAACTATAGCTAAGAACCGTATCGATCACGTTAGCTTCCAAAAAAAAAACGCGTCTAAATCAGTCCATCTACTGAACGTCAAACTTATAACACCTTTCGTTTTGAACAGACAGGCACGTCAAACTTATAACACCTTTCGTTTTGCGTAGGGGTTAAAAATGACCACAGCCACGGAAAAGACCTCATCCAGAAAAAAGTATTTTGTACTTTGACCTTATATTTGCGGCACAATAGTATAGAATTCCAGAAAAGTCCTGGCTCTTGGCTGGTTTAGCCTCAATCTCATTATCCTACCACGCCTACTCAGTAGGTGTAAAGATTTAAAGTAAAAATGGACTCTTGCGGCTGGGGTGTTCAGCCCTTTATTTAGATTGTACAGGTTACTCTACTCATAAGATTAAAACAGCAGAAAGCAAGACATTATATTCTGAGCTCATTGTGTTTTTGGTAATAAATTATATATTCATTATAACTAGTGGTCGCCCATTGGTCGGAATTCAACCATGATAAATTTTAATATCTTGTTGATAATAATGCCATCTTCATTTCTCAAGACCAACTACTTTGTTTCCAAACTTTTTAGTGTGCCATCTGTGATCTTTTATCGTTATCATCAATATATGTTTGTTTGTGTCAAGGGCATAGTAGTGTGGGTAATATTTTATTTATTGATTTAATGTACTTTATAAGCAATATCATTGAATAATATTAGTATTCTGCATTTTTCCTACTCATAAACTATTAGAATCTTATTAATAAACACGGAGTAAAGTACGCCAAGGTTGAACCTCGTCTTTTTACTACAATGCAATACAGACTATAATATCAACTTAATTTTACTCCTACCTTAGTCCCTGTTTATTAATAGGGTGGTAAGTGTGCCAAATATTATGCTTCTGCGTCCGCGCAATTTTCGTAAAGAGGGGTCCAAAATTTTGGCATTACGTATTAATATATTAATTATTATTATCTGCAGTAACATGTTGGTTGATATTTTTTTTATTAAGAATGCTGTGCATGCCTTTTATTGGGATACATACAAACATTTGTGTATGTTTAAGTGTTACATTGTACTATTGTGTGTGTATTGCTGTTGGCATGTCGAAATAAAGAAATAAGAAATAAAAATAATATCTTATATATAAAATTCTCGTGTCACAATGTTAGTCTGCATACTCCTCCGAAACGGCTTGACCGATTCCTCTGAAATTTGGTAAGCATATTGGGTAGGTCTGAGAATCGGCTAACATCTATTTTTCATACCCCTAAGTAATAAGGGTGACTCACCCCAATTTTTTTAAATAAATCACATTTAAAATATAGCAGAACAACGTCTGCGGGGTCAGCTAGTATAATTATATATTTATTATATATTCATCTCTCAAGTAGACTCATTGTCTAGTAGATCTTAAAAAACAAATAGACGCATGGGCGTATATATATTGTTCAATCTATATATACATATATAAAAGAGAGTAGTGTTAGTTACACTATAACTTGAAAAAAGCAGAACCGATTTGGTTGAAAATTAATGGGCAGGTAGTTTAGAACCAGAAAAAGGTCATAGGATAACTTTCTGTTCTGTTTGGCTGCAAGAAAACTAGAAAACATGATTTTAATTTTAATACTGTACGGGTGGAACGAAGTTACAGAAAGAAGAACAGACAGAAGCCTAGAGACACCAAAGGTTTTAATGGTACGTTGCTATTTTGAGGCAGGATGTTAGGCTTCAAGCAAAAGTAGTTTACCGGCTACCTTGCCTTCCAAACCGGAACACGTCATGACGTTATGGCGGCAGGATTAGAAAAGGCGGTGGTTCTAATCCGGGTTAGTCGATGCGAAATTCAGATGTCAAGGTGCTAGTGACCGTAAGCTTATGCTCGCCTTTTACGAACTGCCTGGCAGGAAGGCAGATAGTCTATTCTGCAAAAGGAGCCTGGGCCAACACGTGGAAAAGAATTAACCAAGGAAGGAATATTAACAAAGTTTGAAATAATAATTGATAATATAATTGGAATAAAGTAATAAGGTCTACAGCCGTTATCTTTTAGTATTCTAATTACTCAATTTGTCGGTTTTACTAAAATAACCTCAAAAGTGGTCAACCTCGATTTTAATTGCGTCGAAAGCGATATTAATAATCAATAAACATAATTATCAGACGCGGTAAGTTGAAACTAAAAAAGAACTGTAATAATTTACGGGATTCGGTTAATGATAACCTTCATATCATAGTTAGCTGAGATATCGTATAATGAGAGTACATCATTTGTATCACCCAACGTATCTTTGTCCTTACATTTAACTGCATATATTTTAATGGTCCTTTCAGGCAAAAACAACACGAGTAGGTAAAAGATGTAGAAATAGCCCCTTTGCCTTATTAGTTTTATTATTAACTATTTCTGGGTCAACATTTTGTATCCGCTGGTGGATTCTCATGTTGACAATTATAAGGCAGTAGAATAGTCCTGGTGATAAGTATAGGATTTCACTTCAGGGTGGTATAATTATGCCACGACTCGACCTCATATGTGACGTGGATAAAGAAGAGAGACATTCCGACTCTCCAAGTTCCATTTCAACCTTGGTGAGACTAATATTTCTTGTTCACATTTACCGATAACTTCCGATAGTGTATATACGTTTTAACCATCTTCAAGAAGGAGGAGGCCATATGTTCAATTCCTATATTTTTACATGTTGATCGAATTCTCTGTAAACTCTGAACCGATTTAAAAAAGTATTTTTTATTTAAAAGTATTGAAGAGGAAAGTCTGGCACTGATGACGAAATCCCAGAGAAGTAAAAAATAATACCCAATTTTTGTGTTCCCTATATGTTGATTCAATAATTAATATTGAAATCGAAGACTTTTTTTTGTAGTTTCCCTGCTCATACATTATTTTCTCGATTATTATTGAAACTGTAACCCTATTATATTATTAGAAGAATAATTTGTGAACAATACAACCACGAAAAACAAATGTATAAATAGATGCTCCCACACAGCAGCTGTATAACGTTATACAGCATTATGTAACACGATAACATTTATAATACGCTTGTATATAACTCTATAACATGTCAAGAAATGTTATATGTTATAAACGCTCCCACATTGGATGAAATCGTTGTATAACATCGTGTTCAATCAGTTTCGGTTTGTCTTTTGTCGAGGAAGGTGGAAGTCCTGATAGGTTTGGCGTTTTTTTTTGTTTGAAAAAAAAAGAAGAAAAGGCGCTCTTACTGGATGCGTCGAACTCTGAAAGCGAGAGACTCTGATGATGTTATATTACAAAAGTTATATTTTGTTAAACCATATTGTAATTAATTTTAAAACATTTTGTTAAATGAAGTTATATATAATTAAAAACAAATGTTATAAGTTAGTTTCTAACGTTATATAACTGCTGTCTGGGAGCACCTATAATCTCCACGCAAGAACATTTCTTTTGCATGATGTAAGCACAGAGATAGAGAGTAATAATAATTATCCATGGACTAATTACCTACAAAAATTGAACCCCAAAGTAAGCAAATTATATTATATTGCTTAACGATAGTCAACGATATTAATACATAGAAAATACTTAAATAGATACCAGAATAAATTTAATAAACACCCAGACCCGGAAATGCAGACATCTAAATGTTCATCACACAAATGCCTGCCCCCATCGGGAATCGAACCTGAGACTCGAGGTTAATCAGTGTAGTAGCGTGTACGCTAGCC
>NJDC01004442.1:9732-42809 GCA_002245475.1 Calephelis virginiensis
CTTACCTCTTCGGCGATACTTCGGGTGAAGATATTTATAATTGTATATTTTCAAAAACGTAAATTGTAATTAAAATGAAATAAGATCTGGAATACCTCCATAAAGTCTAACAACTTTCAAACTTATACTTGTATCGTATATAATTTAATAAACGTTCGTCTGAAAACTATTTGGATCTATCTTGGAAAGGTATTCCCAAAGGAACCCTTAGTTCAGTTGGCTTACTTTGGGTATGTATGCTTTATTCTTAGTGGCTTCGATAATATTTTGGAATTGTTTATCCTAATGCCATTGCCGTAAATCTTTTTTTTGTTTACTTATTCCTGTTATTTATAAAATATTTTTAAATCGTAAGTTTATTAACAAAATCACTCAACCGACTTTTCAAAAAGTAATATGATAGCATACATATATGTAGTTATAAATTACAATATTCCAGTTAAGTCGCCTATACGGCAACTATACTAATAACATAGCAACTAGGAATAAGTGCCCGATTGGCCCAATGGACGATAGGAGAATCAGACTGTGGGACTAAGTACCTACATAAGAATATTAAAAAAAAAAGTAATTTCACGCCCATATCCCCGAAAAGGTAGGCAGTGGCACAACCAGGGCACCCACGACTAGCCGAAGATACTAAGTCCCACAATGTAATAGGTGGCAAGCCTATCGCCAACCGGGCACATTTCTAATCCCGAGCAACAATTTTTTAAGAAAATTGATAAAAACCCAATTTTCTTTTTGTTGCCCAACGTGGGATTCGAATCAGGGACCTCATAGAGTCAAGTCCAGCAACTGAACCGCTAGACTACAAAGGCGACTAGAATAATATTTTTTTACATATTTACTAATATTGTAAGTTAAAGTTGTAATAAAATTACAAATCTTTATGTGCATATTAGGCGATAGTGTTACATAAATCCGAGTATACATTATTAATCTCCATCGAATCTCTGAAACACATTAAATAAATTAAATATTTACAAAAATCGCGTGTCAAACGATTCAAAAAAACATTTTTGATTTTGTGAAATACAGTCGAATTGAAAAACTTCTTTTAAAGTTGGGTTAAAATACTGAAAACGGGAAATCTCTCGAGAATAATCGACCCCTTTATAAATTGGGAGCACGTACCACTTCCACGCTTTCTGCATTCACGCCGTCCAGAATTCAATGGTTAACGTTAGAAAAAATAGTCGCACGAACGAACGAATAGTCGTACGTATGATGTCTAATAAATTTCACATGTCCTTTTACAAGATATCCAACTACATGTTTAAGTTTTTTTTGTGATATTGGAAGGCAAACAAGCATAAGGGAAATAAAATTCACGCCGCCTAGAGACACCAGTGGCGATAATGGTGGGTTGCCAACCTGAGGCCGGGATGTTAGCCATCGAGCAAACGTAAGTTTACCGGCTACGCAACGGCACGCAACGGTAAGGCAGCAGGAATATGTGAGGCGGGTTACCATTCATGGCTAGCGGCTGCGAAACTCTACCACCTAGTCAGATGTCACGGTGCTAGTGACGGTTAGCTTGTGCTTTCCTTTTATGAGCTGCCTGGCACGTAGATAAATAAATGGTTTACTCATGGGGAAGTAGGACGTTGATAAAACTTATTTAGGAGCACTTTGGAATCACTAGCTATTTTTTTTAAAATAACTATCAAATCGCTATGTGGTACCTAATGACATTTTTAAAGTAGGTTTTTACAACTTTCAACTATGTTGCATGTGATAATGTCGAAGCTTTGAAGGTTTTTTGTAGCTTGTTACAAACTGTAGTCAAAAGCTTATTATCAAAAAAGTTTCTTAACGCATGTTTAATTCTTTAAAAATACATTTATTTTTATAAAGCGGGCGAACAAGTAGCTTTTCTAATGGTAAAACTTAAAAGACAACCGCAGCGTATAATCACCACAGGTGTTATTGGTGAGTTTTGTTCTGTGGCCGGGTTTTTGGGCCTAATTATAATCCTCAGTAGTCCAAATGAAAGAGTATCGTAAACGAGAGACCAAAGATACAGGTTCAAATCTTAGCTGTAAAAGATAAATATTCTTGAACGATTCACAGAAATTGAATCTAGTCCCAAGGTAAGCAAATGATATATTTCTGATATGGGTATTAGTCAACAATACTAACACATAGAAATACTTAAATAGAGACCAGAATAATTTAATAAGCACCCAGATCAGAAAATGTACCTTAATATCCATCACGCAAACGTCTGCCCCCATCGGGAATCGAACCCGAACCTCGCGGTTGGTGGGTCGATTTAGGCATGTACACTAGCCCCTCGACCTATGAGGCAATCAGTGTTAAAATATTTTGTTTTTAAAATTTTAATAAAAATAAGTATCTTTTCGCCTATATCCCCGAAGAGATAGGCAGAGACACAACCAGAGTACCCACGACTAGCCGAAGAAACTAAGTCCCACAATGTGATAGGTGGCAAACCTATCGCTAACCGGGCACATACATATCCAATCCCAAGCAATGTATTTTTATTAGAAAGTTGGAAAAAACACATTTTCCTTTTTGTTGCCCGACCCGGGATTCGAATCCTCATGGAGTCAAGTCCAACAACTGAACTGCCAGAGCATAGGTGCGATCAATGCTGTAAAATAACTTGATATGTTATTATAACATACTTTTACAGTTTAAGTACATTCCATAATTCAGGACCCTTTTGTCGGATTATCTAGCTATAACATACTTCACCCTTCTTGAAGGAGTGACGCTCAATTTCCTTAGCGAATTTATTCAGGCATTCAAATATTTCGTACATATTTGATGTTCAGTTAACTACTACTAGCTTTCACCCGTAGTTCCATCTGCACGACCAGTTATCCGCACTAATATTATGAAGGGAGAGTCTGTCTGTCTCTTGCTATTTCACGGCTAAACCGCTGAAATTTGATACGCATATAGCTGTTCAAACACACTCGAGTTCAAACACAGACTAGTTACTTTTTCAAAAATCAGCCCCCCAAAATAATAGAGGATGGAAGTTTGTATTAAAATTGTAGGTATTCTACGCTGACAAAATCGCGGGCAAACAGCTAGTACAAAATATTTATAACTTGTAGTCAATATATTAGTTTGACTGCTTTGTTGACCGAGGGATTAGCTTACATATCTAGCTCCATCGACCAATCGCGAAGCACGGGTGCGATTCCCGACGAAGGCAGGCGTATGTGTGATAAAAATCGGCGTCTGTTTTCTCGGGTCTGGGTGGTTATTATATTTATTGTAGTAAATTATTATTTCTGTGTATTGCTATCTTCGACTGCACTTAACAATCATAAAACTTACTTTATTTTTGAAACAAAGTTCCTTACGGCAGGCTTGGAGGAGATACGGGGTTTGCTGCGCGACCGAACTGAAAAAAATGTGCTAGTAAAAACCGTAAGAAAAAACCGTGGAATAAAACCGTTAAATGAGACGTGCGCAGGCGCGATAGTCGTATACACAAGCGAGTAGTGTATAATACCTTTCCCTTTCTCCCTCACTCCACACCGCCAATGCATATTATATACTCTTGAATGGTGTCGATTCTACATTAGCCGAAGGAACTTCGTTCCTGCCTGGTGTCCCTCGACATCACAGTATTTTTTTAATTTTCTAATGTTTTAAAAGGTTATTGGTTTCTATTATCTTATTAAACAATTCTCGTAGTGATAGCTTAAGAAACACACGAGTATGAAAAAAAATGCAGTCGAATGGATAGCCTCCTTTTTGAAATGGTTTAAAAATTAAGAAGATTAAATTATCTTAAATTAAAAAGCTTTGATGATGCTATTAATTAATTTGATTGTTTAGCCTAAATCATAGAAAATTAAATTACCAAAACTATTTGCGGAAAATTACAAGAACTATTGAAAATATTCCTTTAAATCCTTTTGAATACTTGGGGTAAGGCAAATGTGCAATATGTGTAGGGTTATTTACATTTATTTATTTAATGCATAAACTGTGAAGTACTACTAACTGTGAATACTAACTGTGAAGTTTCATTTAAATATGTTCGGTAGTTTTTGATGGAAATAATAAGAAACGTATATTTATTATCACAAACATTCACATATATTTTATTAGTAAAAAGTGGAATAGTATTTGCAATAAAAAATAAGTTATAAACCTGGCCTACCAATTAAATCGCAAAATTTTAGTAAACTGATGATTTTTCCCCGTGTTGGTCCGGGTCCCTTTGCAGAATAGACCATCTGCTTTTCTGCCAAGCAGCCCTTAAAAGGCGAGCATAGGCTTACTGGTAGAGTTTCGCAGTTACTCGCCCGGATTAGTACCACCGCCTTACACTTTTTTCTTTTTTTAAGAGGCATGTAATAGCTGCGAGCCGTTGAGATATTCCTGTTGCTGTAACGTCAGTGCTTGCCGTTGATGTGTTCCGGTTTGAAGGGTAGGCAGGGAAGGTAGCCGGTAGACTGACTATTGATCGAGGCGTAGCATCGCGGCCTCAGGTTGGCAACGCACCACCACGTGAATTTCTTACCATCCGGAAATCCGTCTGCTTGTTTGACTTCCAATATTATATTATGATTATCAAAAATGATATTATGAATGCGAAAGAATATCTGTTTGTTCTTCTTTCACATTACACAGAAGCGATGTAGTGAATTTGGTGCGTGGAGATTGTTAAAAAGCTATAAAATGACGAAGGATACTTTTATCTCTGTATATATATTTTAAATATTAATTTAATCGCACTAAACTGCGAAAGATCGACTTATTTTTAATAAATGAATCACCTAAGTATACAAAAATTAAGTATTTTCCAAGATTTTCCTAGCACTTTGCACATACATTCTATCAAATAAGAAAAGAGTTTTCAAAATCGGTTCAGACGTGACGAAAAATCAAGGTCATACAGACGAGTCGTCTGTATACTCTATGAAAAAGGGAGGAGCTTTTTCGAAGTGGGTTAAAACAGATAAACGAGCGAGAGTGCTACTTGATGAAAGGTAAATACGACTGCACAACGATATCTAAAATAACAAGAGTCAGTAGCAAATGTGACTCTGGTCCTTATAGAATATAAATATCTCATGACAAGTTACACAAATTGAAACTAACCACAAAGTAAGCAAATTATATGCTTGTGTTATGGGTGTTAGTCAACGGTAGGTAATAATACTGAAATATATATATAATAAAAAACTGAAATATATACCAGATTAAATTTAATAAACACCCAGACCCGGAAATGCAGACATTTAATATGTTCATCACATAATGTCCCGTTGGGAATCCAACCCGATCCTCGCGGTTGGTCGATGTAGTTAGGCGTGTACGCAAGCCACTCGACCAACAAGTTATAGAATAGAATAGATTAACTATATAACTCCTTTTGTCGAATTTCGGCTGAAAAACCGAGCTGGGAAAGCTATCCCACAATCTGATTGCTATTGTTATATACGACCATTGATTATAGGTGTGTAATAGCTTTTGTTCGCAGCCGAGTCGGACATTATCTAGATGGCGTCATAATATAATAGTATTGGAATGCAAACAAGCAAGATTTTGTTATGGTAGGAAGTATCGGCAGCCTATAGAGGGTTGTGGGCGTTGCCATCTTGAAGGTGAGATGTTAAACCTTACACGTAACGTGAGTTTAAATGACGAACAGTTATAATACGAGTAGGTTCGATGGCTGCAACAATTCTAATTGCAAGTATTCCGTCTTTTTTTATTGAACTAATAAAATAATCCAGTGATTTTAAACACTAGATCATTCTATGGTGGAGCTACAGGGACGTCACATTCGTACGTTTTCTGAGTCACCTTTCATGTTTTTTCCGCCATAAATTCGGTCCTGGCTACTCTTGTTTTGCAAGGTGGAGTATGGGATAACCGGTAACCTGAAAACTGCATGCTCCACATCTCAACATTTGTCGACGCAATTTTTTTTCAGCATTTCCAATGCTTCATTGCTTCATTGTTACATTGCTGTATGCGACGCGTATTTCATTCCACCAAGGAATCCCTCTATTTTTTGTGATCTAATCTAAAATACTTCAAGAACGGAAAAAGTGCTAGAATGTAATTCTTAAAATAGGTAAGTTTGAATGAATGCATGAGCTAGACTATGCAATTCATTTTTAAGTACCCTCCACTGTTCTATCCCTTCTAAGGTTCGGTGTTTTTATTACAAAGTTGATTGTCCTCCTTTAATTGGATTAGCGAGAAGCTCGTATTTCTACGATTCTATTCAACACTCGTATTTTATTTAGTTTGCTTTCATTGTGTAACGAAAACCTTTACCTTGTTAAGGGGATAGTTTAGCGCGATGTCCTAAATAATAAATTGATAAAACAATACTGTTCCGTAGTTTTATATTAAACTAAGTGTTGCCCGCGGCATTGCTCGCGTGGTCCCACATGAACATTGTTTCGGCATAAAAACTATCCTATGTGTTATCCCATGTTAATGTGTGTGAAAAATAAGTCATGGTTCAGCAGTCTTTGCGTGAATGAGTAACAAACAACAAACTTTCACATTTATGATATTAATAACATTAGACAATAAAAAAAGAAATGTGTATGTGTGTGTTTATGGCATCATAGTTCCTAAACGAACGAATAGTCCGCGTAATTGTGGTGGCTCTTAAATAAAATGTACGGATATGTTTTGAATTTTATAATTGTTTATACATGTCCTTGCCACACCCATGTATTTATGTTATTTGGCTCTCCTAAGGCTGCTCATTTAAATTAAGGATGCTCGTAGAATAGCCAATGTACTTCTTTAGCCATTTATCTATTTTCACCACCATTATACCAAATAAACAAGCTCACACTCGTCTAAATAATATTTAATTTTAAAAATGGAAGTAGATGTTGGAAGGCAAACAAGCAGACATATTTCTTGACGGTAAAAAATAAATTTCACTACATGAAAATGTATGCAATATTGAGTATAATTTTCTGATTACCACAACTAGCCGGACGGTGAACAAATGCATGTGGGACCACCTCGGAATCGTGATTTACCTTTCCATGCAAGAGCCATTTAACTCTGTTCGAAAGGATCTTCACACCAGTATCGACGAAGGTTAAAGGCAGAGGAACAATTAAGGCACCCACGACTAGCCGAAGCCACTTAATCCCATAATGTTATAGGTTGCAAGTCTATCGCCAACTGGGAACCTATCCAATACCGAGCAACATTTTTTTTGTTGTCCGACCCGACCGTTAGACTAATTAATATTTTAAAAGGTTATTTGTTACTATTTTTTTACTAATTACTTACTAGGTCAAGTACCTACTGATTGCATAAGAAACATACAAAAAATATTCAGCTAATAACCTCCTTTTGGAGATGATTTAAAAATGAAGAATATTAAATTGTTTTAAGTTGTAAAGCTCGCCTTTGTGGTTAGCGGTTCAGTTATCAGACTTGACTGCATGAGGTCCCGGGTTCGATTCCCGTCGGGCAACAAAAAGAAAATTGAGTTTTTCTAATTTTCTTATTAAAAAAGTTGCTCGGGATTGGATATTTGCCCGATTGGCGATAGGCTTGCCACCTATTACATCTTGGGACTTAGTCTCTTCGGATAGTCGTGGGTACCTTTGTTGTGCCTCTGCTTACTTCTTCGGGGATATGGGCGTTAAGATACTTTTTTTAAATTGAAAAGCTCTAATGATGCTTTATTAGTTGAGTCAGTTAGCCTAAATCATAAAAAAGTTAAATCAAACCGTGATTTGTGGACAACTAAACAGTTTTTGGTTATACACATACACACATTACACTATTTAATAATTGTTTGAAAATATACTTAAAAACACAGTCAGTTCTATACTGGTCTAAATTCGCCGCCACTATGTCCAGAGACAGTAAATAACCATCACTGGCATCCAGGAATGTCGTAAGGTCTATCAATATAGCTCGTATTATATCTCCAACATTGCAGCCAAGAATTCTAACTAAATATTGATATAGATATATCTAGATCTACGACGGTTATATGGAGATAAAGTTGACTTGATCTATGTTTAATGATATATAAACTAGCTTCTACGAGTGGTTTTCCCTCAAGATACGCTTTATATTTATTGTCTACTAGCTGTTTACCCACGACTTAAAAAGCGAGCGACGAGCTGTAAAAGCAACAGACAGACATACAGGCAGAGAGATTTTAACATTTATATAAGACACTGTGGATATATAATACAAAAATTAAATTTTCAATTAGTGTAGCTAAAAATCAATACGAACACTTTTTAAAAATCCGCATCAAAATCGGTCCATCCGATCCACACACCCACACCCACACCCACACTCACACCCACACCCACACCCACACCCAGACTCACTCTCACACACACACACACACACACATACACACACACACACACACATACACATTTGCGTAAAAAAGGTAATGAATATCTCTCCACCCGTCTTCGCAAACTTTCGCATTTATAATGTAAGTAGGATTAGTAGGTTATGTTGGCAATTGCGCTGAAAACTAACTAAACTGATTTTAGGGGTATGCTATCTTTTTCAATGAAACAAAAACAAAAGAGATGGAGCATTTTAGATTCCGTTGATTCTAATTTGTACTGTCTTACCCATTACTGGGGCTATAACGTCAGTGCTCGCCATCATCGCATTCCATGTGACGTCAGGTGTCTTAAAAGCTTCCAACACGAGACTATAAAAAGATTTTTGCTATTTTGAAAATTTATTTTGAAAAATCTAGGAAATTTAATTTTAAGACCGCTACATATTTTCGATGTAACAAAAACAATTTTAAGCAGCCACCAATATCACGGTGCCATGTATTCAATGTCCAATAAAATGCTTTGTTCGTCAAGCTAAGCACAAAATCTAATAACAATTTTACTAACAAAGCTCGTGCATTACTAAAATTTAATATCTAATGCATTTCAGAAAAGCTTTTAAGTGCGAGCTTTATAAAGCTTTTGTTTTGTGTTGCAATGCTAGTGTATAGCTTATTTTTAATTTTATTTTTATTTTTTTAGTGTAAAGCTTATTTTTTTGTTTTCAGATTAAGTTTTCAGACATGTTGTATCTCTATCTAACCGACTCCAAAGAAGAGGTTATCAATTCGACTGGATGTTTTGGTTTGCATGTTTTTTACGTAATGGCTCGACCAATAACGAAAAACTATCCTATGTGTTAATCCAAGTTACCTTCTATGTGTGTGCCAAATTTTATGAAAATCAGTTCTGCAGTTTTTGCGTGAAGGAGTAACAAACAAACATATAAACTTTCGCATTTGTAATATACGTACGATTTGCAAAGAAGAAAATCTATTTTTTTTGGAAAAGTACGAAAGTAATAAAAAAAGTAAGCGGAAGTGAGTAGACTGAATTTCAAAACATAGCCTACTTTTTTTTATAAAAACGATCCCAAAAGGAATATAATGCCACATGAATATATATCCACATGTCACTTGGTCATCGCAATACGTCTGGACGTGGGGCTCAATTTTGCTAATTATTTTTTATTTAAAGAAATAAGAAAAAAAATATGTTTATTTGCGGAATATGAGGGTTACAAAGATGTTACAAAATTATATAGGCGTTTCTACATATTCTACCAACTTGTACTGTGCAAATATTTTTATAGTTGTTAATTAAATTAGTTATTTTTATTACTTACTTACTATTTAAACACTATTTATAGTATTGATTACATGATTATTTATTAATACAAACAATTTTTAGAATATAAATTAATTTATCCCTATCTACCGTAAACTACCACCGTTTCCAAACCTAGCTAGACAGGAGAAGAAACGGCGAAACTAACTCCTGCGCACCCAACATTCTGCAGTTCAATTAATCATATTATAAATACTTTATTATCTTTTTTTATCTGTAAGAAAATCTTTGACACTAAAATAATTTTCTCTAAAAGTAAGTTGAATACCTTTTTTCGAAATCTGTTTAATGAAAGTGATTTAAGATTATCAGTAATTTGGTTATACATATGAATGGACATGCAGCACACATTATTTTTGTAAATGTTGAGTTTTTGGTTAGGCACATGTAGTTTCTCACTATTTCTATAACGAGATTAACCTAGGAATTCAGAATTTGTATGAAACAAATTATGATGTTTTTTTTTACAAATACACATACAGACAATATGTATAAACAAGGTAATATTTTAAGTGACCAAAAAAGTGGCTTGCATGAATGTAACTGATTGACACTACATATCGCTCGTATACACTTCTTCTGAACTGTAAAGAGTCTAGTTAATTCTACAGGATTCCCCCAAATAGGAATACCATACTGTAAAACGGAAGAAACATACCCGTGATAAGCTAACACAGATGCCTTTAATCCTGACACTTCTCTCATTCTTCTCTATACAAATACAAACCTATCGATTTTATTGCAAAATGAATCAATATGCGTTTTCCAGTTACAAAATTTATCGATTTTTATTCCTAGGAATTTAGTACAATCTACATTTTCAATAGTAGTATTATTTAAAATAACGTCTAAGTTTTTAGTATCTCTATAATGTGCTTGAAATTTAACTGTTTTTGTCTTCGTAAGATTTATTTTTAGGTTATTTTCATTAAACCATTCTGTCACTTTAGTCAAAATTTCACTTGTTTCTTCAAATAAATCATTGGGGGTAATTGGCCAGAAACGTGCACGTCGCGATCTCTGCCAGTCTATTGGACTGCAATTCTGGCCCGAAAAAGTACCGCAGAGCGGGTTAGGGCGTTCCCTGGAGGCGACGCGTACCGATCCGCCGTCGTCGGTACGAAAAGAGGCAGATGCGGCGATGGGGCCGCCACCCATCACGCCAGGCCCGTACAGGCGAATCGAGGAGTGGAGAGTGTTAAATAGGCTCGTGGAATGTGAGAGGGGGAATGGAAGCGAAGATGAATGAATTGATTGATGTAATGAATGAGAGATGCTTGGATTTACTGTATGTAACGGAGACTAAGCGAAAAGGTAGTGATACTTTTGATCTCCCCGGTGGCAGGTTGGCTCTTTGGTCTGGTGTACCACAGAGCGATCACGCCAGCAAGAAATCTTCTTGTGTCTAACACAATGTTTCAGCATAAGGACATACATGCGTATACATGGAGAAGGAATGATCAAATGAGTATGATAGATTTGATTTTGGTTGATAGTTGCCTCCAGAAGTGTTTAATGGACACGAGAGCCAACAGAGGCCCAACTCTTAACACGGACAACTACTTGGTTATAAGCCGGTTTAAGAAGTGGAGGCACTGGCGAGTACGTATTCCGTTTGGAGGGATTGAAAGGATTAAGAGTGAAAAGTTGTAAGACCCGAGTGTAGGAAACATGTATGAGAGTCAAGTCCAAGACAGGCTGAATAGTGTGTGCCTACCGGACTTAGACGTGGATGACAGTTTGAATGTTTTGAAAGATAGTATGGTTGATGGTGCGAAAGAGGTATGTGGGAGTGCAAAGATGGACAAGTCTATGAATGGTGACGCATGGTGGGATGAGGAGGTAAAAGCCTCATTTGAAAGAAAGAAGAAAGCTTGGCTAGACTATGTAGCATGTTTGCAGTCGAATGACAGTATAAAAGATTTGAGGAAAGAAATGAACCGTTGTTGCAAGAATATCACCAAACACTTAGTGAAAGTATGAAACTAGAAGAGAGGTTGGCTAACAACTACGAGATGAACACCAAACTCTTTTGGAGGGAGGTGAAGAAGTCTCAGAGTGGTTCGCCTACCTCCAGAATGAATAGAATTAGGTCTAAGAGTGGTGATATTCTTACAAGCACGCACGACGTGTTCAAACGGTGGAGTAATTCACTGGAGACATGTATGAATGTGTCCAAGATGCTGCCGCTGGGTCCGAGTACTCATATGACTCGGAAATAGCGGAGGCATCTGACGGCATTAAATAAATGACAAACGATAAATTAATTATATGAGAAAGAAGTTTTGATATCACAGTGGCAACATTCTTTGATATTATTGTGTTCATGTTGTCATAGTTAGTTGCTCTGGTGTTTTTCAAATTATGTATAACCTTAACTAAATCATGCTCATCAACTGGGGTCAAACACATAGTTTTACTATGATTAGACAAATTATGAGGCTTTATGTTATTTGTAGAACAAGCTCGACTTGTATAACAAGATTTAGTCTGATTTATAGAGAACTCATTGATATGATTACAAATTTCTTGAGCATCAGTATATACCGAGTTATTTATTTTAACTTGTCCTATTTCTTCTTAAGATATTTTATTTTGAAATGTACTTTTAATTATATCCCATGAAGCTTAACATTTATTAGAAGACTGTTCAATATATTTTAACGATGCTCGTTTCTGAGACTCTAGTATACATTTATGTAATACCTTTTTATAACGTATGTAACTCATCTTATTTCCCTTTTTTGTTAAATTGGGAATAACGATAATTTAAATACAATTGATATTTTACTTTACAACACTTTAAAAGACCTTTAGACAGCCATTTGTTTTTTATTGGCTTGTTTGACACTTTAACTTGAACTTTTGTAAAACATAATTCATAAAATAACATCATGGTATCATGAAATTCATTAAAAGCCTCTTCACAATGATTACAAGTAAAAACTTCAATAAAAATTAAAGATGACAGACATTCATAGAACTTATTTATATTTTCTTGTCCAAATATACGCTTTGTTTCAAACCAAAAGGTACGCTTCGGCTTACAATATGAAACTGGCTTTATGTCTACTTGTATACTTTGCGCTGTTCCATGGTCAGATAAACCAAGAATGTGAGTGTCAGAGCAAACATTATTTAAATTGCTAGCAATTACACCCAAACATGCAAGTTTCCTTGTAGGTTTCAAAATATGTTGACATAAATTATTATTTTCCAAAATGCTTGTGATTTTTTTTCTGAGTATTGGTAGATTGTAAAAGGTCCATATTCCAATAAAGTATCTTCACCCCCATATCCCCGAAGAGGTAGGCAGAGGTACAACCAAGGCACCCACGACTAGCCGAAGACACTAAGTCCCACAATGTGATAGGTGGCAAGTCTATCGCCAACCGGGCACATTTCCAATCCCGACCAACATTTTTATTTTTAATTAGAAAATTGGAAAAACCCAATTTTGTTTATGTTGGCCGACTCGGGATTCGAACCCAGGACCTCATGCAGTCAAGTCCAACACCCGGACCGCTAGACCACAGATTCCAATCTCCACATAAAACAAATTTCTTTTTAGATTTTTTTTTAATTTTTTCTTATAGTAATTCCAAATTATTAAGAAAGATATCTACATTTGAACTAGGAATACGATATATACACATTACTACTAAATTATAGTTTATTATCTCCACTGCACAGCGTTCAAAAGAGTATGGTGTGTGCATTTGTAAATCCAGAGTTTTAAAATGAAGTTCTTTACTTACTAATATACAGGTGCCACCACGACGCTGGTTATTGCGCGAGAAATAAGAAACTGTATAGTATCCATCAAGTTTAAAATTTTGTTCAGAACCTTGCTTTAAAAATGTTTCAGAGAGACAAATAACATGTATCTATAAATTTTAAAGAAAGAAAAATTTCGCCCCAGACAGGACTTGAACCTGTAACCTTTCGTCTCAAGCCGACGAATGCTCTAACCAATTTAGCTACTGAGGATTCGAGTCCCGTGGCGAAATTTTTAATTCCTTTCTAACCCGTTAACGCGGGTAGTTATATCCTATAGATACACAATTCTGAGTACCCACCAAATGAGTTAGATGCTAAGCTTGAATTTATTCTATTTAACACAATTTTTTCTAGATTTCGTTTATACTCATCATATGTAATATTTGGTTTTTCTAATTTTTTATTTAAATTTTGCTTAGTTAATTTGACGATTTTACTATTAGGAAAAGATAAGAATTTATTTTTGTATTCCTGATAATCTATTTCAGTATTCAATTTATTAAACAAACACTCAATGTACATCTTGTGTGTGTAATGTCCATATTGTTCTATACAATTATTTATATCTAAAAAGGTACAATTATTGTATTGATTAGCAATTAACTTTAATTTTTGATTTAGAAGTGCTACATTTAAGTACTAATTACGCAGAAGTTTAAGTAAAAACACTTGTTTACACTTACTTAACTTATCTAATATGTTACCAACATTTGTGAACACCTATTGTTGTGTTGATTACTGTCAGAAGAAGGTTTACATAACGAGAAAACCCGGAAGATAGAAAAAAACTTTACTTTAATATCCTTGTATAGAAATTTTTAGAAATTTTAAGCGATATGAAGTTTGCCGGTTCGGCTAGTACACAATATAACAAAACATAACAGATATATGTATGTAAATATATAATCTAAAAACTGGGAAAATTTCAGGGAAACTAGGAAAAATAATAGTTTGACTTTTCCTATAGAAACTTTTAGTGGGTGTTAATGTTAAGCGATATGAAGTTTCTCCAACCGGCTGATGAGTGTGTAAAAATGTATTCACGTAATAGTGAATAGCAAATTAACTTAACAATTCATGGGTAAGCAGGTAGTTTAATGAGTTACATTTTGCGCCGATGTGACGAGATATATTCTAGTTTGTCCCCTTATTGCTCCGGGCTCTTTTACATAATAGACCATCTGCCTTCCTGCCAGCTTGTAAATGGCGAGCATAGGCTGGCTTACCGTCGCTAACACTGTAGCATCCTACTAGGTGGTAGAGTTTTGCAGCAACTCGCCCGGATTGGTACCACCGCCTTATATATTTCTGCCACCATAACATTCTACGCTTGCCGTTGACGTGTTCTGGTTCGGAGGGTAAGGTAGCTGGTAAACTAACTTTTGCTCGAGGTCAAACATCCCGGCCTGAGGTTGGCAACGTACCATTACCACCTTTGGTGTGGTTAGGTGGCGTGAATTTCTTTCCATCAGGAAATCCGTCAGCTTGTTTGCCTTCCATTATCAAAAAAAATAGCAATCTACATTGTCATACTCGTCAAGTAAGTTGAAGTTTTTCATTTTATAGTGTTAAAAAAATAAAATTTCAGTTTTTTTATTCATAAAACGTGCTAATCCTTCACTTTATGTCACAGCCATTTTCCAATAAAGTTTGTATGGTTACTGGCGTCTCTGTGGAGTGATTAGTTTGTTCATATTTTATATTCTTACGATAATTGTTTTTGTTGGATGTTTGTGTATTTCTGTTCTCGTCGTATTTAGGTATTTTTCATGTGTAAGTAAATTGTATTTTTTTTACCAACAAATATCTGACCCGGCGATCTTTATTCCTTGGGGACTCGATATTCGGTGCCTATCCTGCATGTGGACATGGCGTAAAGATATGTACGTATGTGTAAGATCTTTATGTACAAAAGTTTCTCTACATTCTGGTTTTAAGTTGTTTGGTCATTTTACTAACTAAGTGTCTATAATTTCTAAACTACTCTTATAACTTATAAAATGACTGACTTATAATAATCACAGAAAAAATTGTAAAGCTTAAACTACAAAAGATAATTATTATACAGTGAAGTTTGTAAGATCATAAGTAACTACCTGCCAAATTTCGTTACTATCGGTTCAGCAGATGCAGTGTGAACCACAGTCCGGATACAGACCAACATACAGACAGACAGAAATTTGAAAAAAACACTAGAGATATGTTCTGTTATCATTTTTGGTCACTTGCATTTTTACCTGTTTATTTTTAAAATATCTTCAATTTACAGAATTCACTCTTCTACAGATTTATTACAAGTGTATAGATATGTAGATAGTTAGTATAGATACGTGGTATGTAGTCAACAATATGTCGCAGAAAGCGTGAAAAAAATACGAATAAAAATAAGTAAATTAAAAACATAGCTATTGTCACTAAAAAGCCAGGCGCTTTTCAGGTGCCTATATACATACATCGCAATCGGGTCATTGAACTATTTCAACTAAGTACGGAATATTAAAGTTGGATTTCATCGTCAAATTAAAACGCTATAAACGGTTTTAAACGTGATTAGTCAATTGTGAAGAGTGCCAATCATGTCAATTTTATTGTTGAAGAAATTTTGCTTATTGTGAATATTTTACTATTAAATTACATATTGTATATGATATGTAGATTCTCATGAGATGGGGTAAAAATTTGGTCAAATTTAAAAGAGTACTTGCATTCATTTAGAAACAAGTTCACAACCGATAATTGAAATCGTTTGCACTGAACTTAGTTTTAAACTCGGATTTCAACGTGATCGGTAAAATCAGCCCTAAAAATCCTATAACATATTTATTTTACGTCTGATTTTTTTTATCATATCAATTAAATAAATAGAATATTTAGGCTCAATATTACCATTAATTAAGTCCATATAAATAAAAATACATTTTTTTTACTTTTCAAGATTTGCAGTATCAGATAAATCTCTAGCGGGAATCAAACCTAAGCGTCCGTAGCCTTAGCCATTAAAAACATGGATAACAACGTGGTCCAGTATCACTTCTTACATTTAATAAAAAAAATTACAATAACATATAAGTTTTTGAAAGCAAAGCAAAATAGATAACGTCGCGACTTAAGCCCCTTTGCTGAAGGAAACAAAAAACAAAAAATAGCTACATAGAAACGTAAGATCCTGAGCTTCATGAATAAGTCTACGTTACCAGATGCTGTCGGAATGTCGACTACTCCAGACTTTAAGGCTTTTGTGTAAACTGATTTATTTACGAACAAAGACTGTTTTGTCAGTGTCTTAAGCAGGTTCAGCTGTTTGTTTATATATTTTTATATATATACAGGTTGTTATAAGGTTAGATTTCGATAGTTCATTTTATTGATTAAAATTAAAAATAATATAGAAAGATTTATAAACAAATTGTATTATTGTTTCAAGCCTTCATCTAAATGTTATTATTATAAGCGAAAGTTAAAAATAGTGCGAATGGCTTGACATAGACTTTTTGTGGAAATTATTATAGACTGACCGGAACTATGGGAAAGATTCAACTTTAGAGTACTCAAGACAGTCGATAATTTCGCACACTTGGCCTAATACCTCGTTCACACAACTGCACCTATAACATCTGTGGTCTCTAATTTACCGCCTCGTTGGTCGAGTGGCTATTATACACGCTTAACTACACCGATCAACCACATTTGTGTGATGGACATTTAGATATCTGCATTTCCGTGTCTGAGAGTTTATTAAATTTATTCTGGTATCTATTTGGGTATTTCTATCATATTACATAACACAATCATATAATTTGCTTACTTTTGGAGTTAGAATCATTGTGCGTAACTTGTCCTGGAATATTTATTTATTATTATTTGTAATTTATTTATTATAGGCTGCGCATGTATCTTACTATCAAGTGAGATGTGTGCCTGTGCATTGTCTTATCTCATAAAAATAAATATTATTAATAATAATAAATAACAATAAATCACGACCTTAATAAATAAATAAAAAAAGTAATATCCCTGCACAAGTCAACCAAATTGAACCTAACCCCAAAATAAGCAAATTATATGCTTGTGTAATACGTGTTGGGCAACTATTGAAATACATAGAAACACTTAAATAGATACCTGAATAAATTTAATAAACACCCAGATCCGAAAATGCAGACACTTAAATGTTCACCACAAAAATGCCTGCTCTCGTTGGAGATCGGACCCCGAGCTTTGCGGTTGGTCGATGTTGTTAAGCGTGCACGACAATTAGACCAACGAGGTTGTCAGAAATAAAAAAATCACGAGTAACACATGGAGATGTAAGTTTGAAAACTTATATGAGAAACATCTTTTTTTACCTAGGTAATTATAAGATAAACCGATTTCCCTTTCTTATTTATCGCCCAATACTGAAAAAAGAGGAATTCCTATAGAAATTCACACAATTTCCCATTAAGTATGTAACGTTATTCACCTGTGACGTATATTGTGAGTTACGGGCCCTGATGTTCCTCCGGGGCGCTCGTGTAATAAAATATTTAAATAAAGGAACGCCTAGCAATGTTCCTATTTTATTTTCAAGTTTAATTTTTATGTGATGGGTATTTAGAACATGCTGTATATAGATAAAAATATTCCGATTCCTTGTAAAGTAATGTCATTTAAATATTGGAAACTAGCTGTTGCCCGCGTTGTTACTGGTCCCACAGGAACATTTTTTCCAGATAAAAACTATCATGTGTGTTAATCGAGGTTACCCTCTATGTGTGTGCTAAATTTCATTTAAATCGATTCAACAGCTTTTGCGTGAAGGATTTACAAACAAATATAAAAAATTTGCTCACTTATAATAGTAGTGGGATAAAAGTAAGTATCTTCACGCCCGTATCCTCGAAAACATATAAGTGGAAAAAGAAGATGAAAAATTGAAATTTTTTTTTTATTAAGTCCCGACTGCCCGAAATCCGAAATGCCCGACCCGGTAATCAAACCACTTATTTAGTGAAGCAGGTACAATATCGCGATTCGTTCATTCTTTCTTTGATACATAGATATTAATTACGAGGAGGTTCACATTTTTTTTATCAATATTCTATTACTTTTTTTTCTAAGGCAGTCTTTTTCATTTGTAAAGAAAAACAAGCCACAAATTTTGTACAATTCACATAATTTGTATAAACAATTTAGTTATAACCGTAAACACCGGTCACTGTAGCCTGGGCATCGATCATGACAGTGGCAAGCACTGACTCATAATGGCAGTGGAAGATAATAATCTCCAGACAGTTACTGCCCTTAACCATACTACGTAGTATTGTTATTATCGTACAAGAAGTAGTTTAGTAAACCTATGCCTTCTTATTGATACCTTCGATAGGAAGGAGTAAAATTAACTCGATGTTATAGTCTGTATCACACTGTAATAAAGGCTATGATATCAGGTTGACTCTCGGATTACTTTAACCCATATTTATTAATACGACAGCTGATAAAAAAAAAGATAGGTGTAAAATCGGCATACCTCTTTTCTTTTCATAATTTCTGAGCTTTCCATTACAAATTCTTTATAGTCCGACCAAAACTGGATTCCCATTCGAAACCGAAACCGAGGTTTCAGTCACTCAGTTTCGATCGAAACTGGAACCGAAACTTCCCAAAACATGTTACGAGTTTCTATAGTTACTGCAATCTCCATTGTGGAATCAGTTACCGAGGGCGGTATTCCCAAACGATAATGACTTAAGAACCTTCAAGAAAAGAGCGTACTCATTCCTTAAAGGTCGGCAACGCATCTGTGATACTCCTGGTGTTGCGGATGTCCGTGGGCGGAGGTGATCACTTTCCATCAAGTGACCCAATTGCTCGTTTGCCTCCTCTTCTATAAAAAAAATCTAGTGTACTTTTACCCTTATTTTATCGTAATCATAAAAAGCCTTGAAACAGAAAATATCGTCAGCAAAGTACATAAGTAACTAATAGTGCTAAATTAAATAACAAAGATAACCATTAAAGTACGGCGGTGCCTAGGCGACAATTAGCGAAATAATTTGCATTCACAAACAAAAGAGTTCCGGAGGGGCCGAAAGTTTTAAAATTTTTTTGACCGAAACGAAAACTAAACCCGAACTGGACTAAACTAAAACTTTTGGTTCCTAACTAATTAAATAGTAATTCTGCGAAATCTCCAAATGTCAATAGGGTTGCATCCCATCTACCCTCTAGCTCGTGCACTTGTAAGTCCAAGTTGAAACTCGGTAATTACCTTATAATTAGTACCTACGGAAAGAGTTTAAAATACGTACATACATACATATCTTTACGCCAAGTGCCTTATGGGGTAGACAGATAGTATCGAGTGGCAAACCTGCCTTGCCTGATCCACACTCATTAAATATAAATTTTTCTTCTCATACGCCGGTTTCGGAGACTCTTGACACCAGCTTCGGATACCACCCGAGCGATTTGATCTTAGAATGTCACATTCGCGCTTAAAATACAAGGTTACTTTGAAAGAAGAAGGAAAGGCTTAAATGGTAATGTCTTTTAAATATGATTGCCACATCGTAATATTTACTTTTATAAACATTAATTTAAAACAGTCCGCACAAATGCTTCACTTATTAAGCTATGTCGTACCCAGTACGAGTCATGACGTCACCAGCCTGCGAATGCAACTGTGGTCGGTGGGAACTAGTACAATGTTTTGTTTATGTTATTATCATGCATCTTGTATTTTACGTTGGATATATTTTTTTTTTTATTTTTAGTTTTTTCATCGATCAAAATTTACTCTATATGTATATTAATAAGATATTTCCACTACATATTTCCGGAAATATACTAAAGCAAGAGGTTAAAAATCTCAAGTTGATTTTAAATAATACAATGAAACAACATATAACCCGTACGAATTATCTTTGCACCTCGCATTGTGACGTCATATTTTGTCATTTTATTATAAACGCGAAAGTTTATCTGTTGGTTTGTTTATTTGTTACTCTTTCACGCAAAAACTGCTGAACCGATTTTCATGAAATTTAATACACACTTATGTGGTAAAGGGTAACTTGGATTAACACAAAGGATAGTTTTTTCCCGAAACAATGTTCTTGTGGGACCTCGAGGGCAACGCCGCTGGCAACAGCTAGTTTGTCATATGTTAATAAATATCGGTTTTATAACAGTAACAAAGATGCTGTCGCTAATGGGTACTTGCAGCGAATGCGGGGCGCCGCGCGGGGAAGCGGGAGAGGGGTTGCATTCCAGCGAAGTGCACAATTGATTCGTACTGGTTGTATAATAAAGATCCATTTTTATGACATATGAAAGCAAACAAGCAGATGGATTTCCTGACGGTGAGAAATTCACGCCCCCTAGAGACACTAAAGGTGGTAACGGTGCGCTGCCAACCTGAAGCCAGGATTTTAGATCTCGTGCAAAAGTAAGTTTACTGGCTACTTCAACTTCCGAACCCGGAACACATCAATGGCAAACGCTTACATTATGGTGGCAGGAATTAAAACTTATTCTCCTCGCTGTCGGCACTTGGTGAAATTCCACTGTATGTGTGTATTTTTCGTTATTTTTTTCAAGTTGAATTTCCAAGACACACATAAACAACAGAGAATGCTTAAACAAACTGGTAAAGAATGAAACGTGTGTCAAATGATTCCAAACATTTCTTTCTTTTTTTTTTCGAAATGACTACTGTTGTGTACGTCTTTAGACTTTAACAACGTCGCCGGGCTAGAACATTTCTTTTAATAATGATTTCTTTTTCAGGTAATAATGATGTCACTCTTCAATCTAAACAAGGCGACATCGTATTTGCATCTTTAAATAATGGGGTAAAATGTCTGTTTTTTATCAATCGCCAAAATAGGGGATTATTTTATAAAGTATCTCCACGCCCATATCCCCGAAGAGGTAGGCAGAGGCACAACCAGGGCACCTACGACTTGCCGAAGACATTACCCACAATGTGATAGGTGGCAAGCCTATCGCCAACCGGGCACGTATCCAATCCCGAGCAACGTTTTTTTTTTATTAGAAAATTGGAAAAACTCAATTCGAAAGTGACTATTTTTTGGTTAAAATGAAAAGCCGTTTCTGAGTTTATTGAGTTCATTTCAATATTTTTGCGTGTGGGTGTGTTTTTTTTTTAAACTCAGATGACATAAAATTAAAATTAACGTCTTTTTTTGTAGTATTTGCTTCTGTCGTGTTTCGGATTTGATAAGTAAGATAAATAGTTGACGAAAGAAGTTTTACATCCTAGCCTCAAGTTGATAAGATTCTATCACCACTTTTATTGTATACTAGCTGACCCGAAAGATGTTGCTCTGCTATTTTTAATGTGATCTTAGTAAAAAAAATTGGGGTGAGTCACTCATTTCTACTACTCAATATGCTTACAAAACTTCGCCATTTCGGACAAGTATGGGAACGAACATTCTGACACTTAACATTTGAATTTTATACATAAGATAACGGAAGTGTGTTCCTTACAAGACTGTCTTATAAGATTTTGAGGCTCTCGCGTACATTTTAAAACATTGACTTTTTAGTAATGTGATACGTGATGCCAAAACTTTGGACCCTTTTTTACGAAAATTGCTCGGACGAAGGAGCATAAAATTTGGCACGCTTGTAGTTTATGTGTAGAAGAAGTGCAGAACGCTAATATTTTTCAATAATAATGCTTATAAAGTACATTAAATCAATAAACAAAACATTACCCACACTACCATGCATTTGACAACCACAAACAAGTATATTGACGATAACGATAAAATATCACAGATGGCGCATTAAAAAGTTTGGAAACAAAGTAGTTGGTATTGAGAAATGAAGATGACGTTCTTATCAACAAGATATTAAAGTTTATTATGGTCGAATTTCGACCAACCACGTGGTCGCCCGACCACTAGTAATTTTAAATAGGTAGTTGAATATTTACTTAAGTTTTTAATGTATCGCCTCTGTGGTCTAGCGGTCCGGGTGTTGGACTTGACTGCATGAGGTCCCAGGTTCGAATCCCGGGTCGGCCAATAAAAAGAAAATTGGATTTTTCCGGTTTTCTAATTAAAAAAAAATGTTGGTCGGGATTGGAAATGTGCCCGGTTGGCGATAGGCTTGCCACCTATCACATTGTGGGACTTAGTGTCTTCGGCTAGTCGTGGGTGACTTGGTTGTACCTCTGCCTAATTCTTCGGGGATATGGGCGTGAAGTTACTTTATAAAAGTATAATTTTTTCTAATTATCGTTGGCACACGATAGAACTTCATTGCTTTTCTTAAAAAAAACGTAAACTGTTTCGACTTTAACAGAATTTGTATCAGGGCAATTAAATAACGACATAAAGTAATTAGCTAACAACCGAGGGTGTTGTCAAGAGTATCCGAAATCGGCGTATCTGTATGAAAAGGGTAGTGAATGTGAAGGAAACTAGGAAGATCTACCAGGAACGTAAGATTTGGCAATAGATACTCTCTGCCAACCCTCTAAGGGACTTGACTTGTAGGGATCAATGTACATAAGTAAATAATGTAATTTGTGTATATAAAAGTCGAAGCTGATTGACTGATCTATATATCTACGCACAGGCCAGATACCCTTAAGGTTAAAAATTCAAAATTTTGCATACGTTTTCCTTTTAGGTCGTAGGTATTTAGTTCACACAGAGACAGCAACTATGACCGCCTAGTTGGTCAAGTGGCTAGCGTACATACCTAACTACACCGATCAACCGCGAGGCTCGGGTCCGATTCCCGACGGGGGCAGGCATTTGTGTGATGAACATTTAGATGTCTGCATTTCCGGGTCTGGGTGTTTCTTAAATTTATTCTGGTATCTATTTAAGTATTTCTATGTATAAGAATCGTTGACTAACATCCATAACACAATCATATAATTTGCTTACTTTGTGGTTAGATTTAATTCGTGTAACTTGTTCAGTGAAATTTATTTATTTATTTATTTATTTATTTATAATATTTAATTAATCATTAGGTCACAATTTTGTACAGAAAATGACGGATAAAAAACAATTGTCGTCTCCAAAAGCGGCCGATAACCTACATAAAATTCAAGCGCACTAAAACTGCAAATAAAAACCCCAATTACTTCATAACCACGTCACGATCAGAATATATTTTTTGTATGGCATCTAGATGATTCCAAAATGGTCTCGCATAAATTTCAATCAACATACCAACCATTACATCACAAACGATGATGTCAAACAATAACAAAACTAATGGGATATTGAAAACATGTTTGTGGGACCACTTTGGAATCATGACCTACCATTAAAAAAAAATCAAAATCGCAAATCGTCATGGCGTAACAAACAAAAAAAGATGCAGCCGAAATGTGAGCCTTCTTTTTAGAGTTGATTAAAAATAAAACTCTATTTACGTTGGTCAGTGCATTAGTCCTGAACGGATAGACCAATTTTGATAATCCTTTTTTTTGTCATGTGAGTTGAAGTCAGGAAATGGTTTATATGAAAAAAAAAATCAAAATTTTTAATTAGGACAGTTTTTGTTTAAATATCGAAAATCGGTTCACCGAATACATCTTCTCAAGCTTAAACCGCGTTTCAACAGTTTGGGAATAAAGAGATTTTGACTTACTGGCATACGGAATCAAATCTAGAGTTGTTTTGTAATCTATATATAGCTAACGTTATTTTTTTGAATTGTCTTTTTCATTAGTTTTTTTGTTTGTTATCACTACTTTCACCATTTAATTTACACCCATTTTATACAACACTGTAGCAAAACAGAAATCCGTAATTAGTAAATGTTGACTTTTTTTCGTACTATGTTTGTAGTTATATGCTGTGGATTTTGTGATAATACAATACAAAATACAAATATTTTTATTTAGCTATTTTACATGGTATCATACAGTAACTGTTAGGTAGCAACTGCAATAGTCGAAGGACTGTGACGCAGCTACTAACGCCCATCTCCGTATAAGGCAATTACATAATCAACTCTATTTCGCGAAAAATACATTAAAATAAAATATACCTAGTAAAACATTAAAAATGAATCAATATTAGTTCTGTTTTCTGCCATTCGACTACGGAACCCTCTAAACAATAATAAAAGAATGGAGGCGTGGAAAAATTTGAATTTTATTATTTGAAAATACAAAGCAAAAATTATACATTTTATGAAGTAAGCTGAAAATGTGCGTGAAATAAACTTTACGACTTTTATGTTACCGCAGAGTCAACACAATCCGCTGTCGCGGAATGTAATCGGAATAACGACTGTAATTATATGAACAAGCGATTTCACCTACCATTCAACTTGGCAAGTGAATCTGGCCAAGGATATCCACGCTTCTGATTTCACTGATTCTGATTTTATTTGCAATCGAATCTAAAGTGGAGTAGGTTCTCAATTTGGTGGTATTACTTATGCTTGTTCCGTGATTACTGCAAGTGGGATTCTGGTCGAGGATATTCGAGATTCCGATTTCACTGATTCTGATTTTATTTGTAATCGATTCCAAAAAGGTAGGAGGTTTAAAATTCGATGGCATTTATTATGTTTGTTCCACTAAGAACAAGCGATTTCACCTGCTATTAAATTTGGCTAGTGAATTGGATCATGGATATCCACGCTTCCAATCTCACTGACTATGATTTTATTTGTAAACGATTCCAAAAAGGTGGAAATTCAAATTTCATGGTGTTTCTTATGCTTATTTCACGATTACTAAACATTTTATCTGCCATTCAAATTGGCAAGTAGGACTGGCAAGAATATCCACACTTCCAATTTCACAGATTCCGATTTTATTTGTAAACGATTCCAAATTGAAGTAGGTTTTCAATTCAATGGTATTCTTTATGCTTATTTCATATTACTCGACATTTCACCTGCTTTTCAGCGTCGCAAATGGGAATCTGGCCGAGGATATTCACGTTTACATTTTCACTGATTCCAGTTTCATTTGTCATCGATTCCAAAAAGGGAGGAGGTTTAAAACTCGACGGTATTTCTTATGGTTATTCCGCTATGAACAAGCGATTTCATCTGTCATTCAACTTGGCAAGTGACTCGGGCCAAGAATATCCACGTTTCCGATTTCAACGTTTCTGGTTTTATTTGTAACTAATTCGAAAAAGGAGGAGATTCATAATTTAATGGTATTTCTTATGTTTACTCCAAGATTAATCGATATTTCATCTGCTATTTAACATAGCAAGTGAATCGGGCCAAAGTCATCCACGCTTCCGATTTCACTGATTCTGGTTTTATTCAAAACCGACCAAAAAGAAGCAGGTTTTCAATTTGACGTTATTTCATATTCCGCTATGAATAAGCGATTTCACGTGCCATTCAACTTGGCAAGTGCATTGATAAAAGGATATCCACTCTTCCAATTTCACTGATTATGATTTTATTTGTAACCAATTTCAATTTCTAAACAATTTGTAATTTCTTTGTATTTGGTGCACACTAAAGAGTTATTATGTTGTATTGTAGGTTCTCAATTCGATGATATTTTTTATGCTTATTATGCGATTAGTCGTCATTTCAGCTGCATTTCATCCTGACAAGTGAATTGGGCCCAGGATATCCACGTTTCCGATTTCACTGATGCTGATTTTATTTGCAATCGGTTACCAACTGTAATTTTTTTTGTCAATACCAGGAAGCTTTGTCAAAAAAATTCATGCTTACAACCTAGTTATGGGGTGTTCCTCTATCGTGCGATTCCAAAAACAATTTTAGCTCATACAATTTCATGAACACCTTATCATACATACTGCCTCATCATACACCTGTAAATACACCTTTAAAAAGAGGGTGTTCTCAATCCGACTGTATATTTTTTTTGATAAAATATTATATTTTTGACCACTATCAAAATGTCTACGTTATTGGTTTATCGCTGTATAAATATACACTGGCTTTATGTCTACTTGTATACTTTGCGCTGTTTCATGGTCAGATAAACCAAGAATGTGAGTGTCAGAGCAAACATTATCTAAATTGCTAGCAACATAAATTATTATTTTCCAAAATGCTTGTTAAATCAAGGTCCGAATTTTTTTTCGTGAATAACTAAACGAAGTAAAATAGCAAGAACTGACTCCAGCAATTTTCGAAAATGGGTACGGTTATTATTTCGAAAGGCAGCTAATGATTCCGAGCTGGTCCCACGAACATTTTATCAACATCCTACTAATAGTTTTGAGTTATACTAAATAATGCATATATTGTTGTTAATGTTGACAATGATCAGATACCACATTATTATTAGGGACTATCTTGAAATTGTGGCCTAAGTTTTAAAAAAAAATGTCATTAAAATCAGCCTGTTACAGAAGAGTAATCGCGTAACAAACATATGCCAGAAACAATTAATAGAAAACACATACTGTCGAACTGATAAAACCCTCTTTTTTACAGATGGTTAATTAATTATGGTAATTAGATGGTAATTACAAGTGTATGATAGAGGCAGTATGTATAGTAAGGCGTTCATGAAGTTGTATGAGGTAAAAAATGTTTTTGGAATCGCAGAATAGAGAAACGCCCTATAACTAGGTTGTAAGCATGAAATTTTTTGACAAAGCTAACTGGTTTTGACAAAAAAAATACTGTAATGAAGTTCCTAAATTCACGAGCAACTAAGAACAATGCGGCTATTAACGGGAAAATTACTTTGACAATATCATTGTTTATTAAGGTAACAATTTGAAGACCCTCCTCGAATGAAGTATTCTTCCAAAAATACGTCTCTCGGGGTTTAATTTTTTCTTCGACCTGGTTTCCGTTTTTATCCTGTTTATTCAGTTCTGCTTAATTTGCTAAACCATCATGGTCGATCTGATAACGCAGCAGGTAATTTTTGATTGTACCCTTTCTTTAATAAATATTGAAGTGAAACTTCTTTAGAAACGTTGTGATTTCAAAACGGGTGCATCGGAAAAACGACAGGTAAGAGATACAAATATATATTCATCTCATTCTTTTGTCGATTTACTGAAGTTTCACTTTTATCGTGTGTGAATCGCACATACACCTTTTTTTATTTTGATGAATAGCGTTTTTGCGTTTTAAAATCTGAAATATATAGAAATTTGTAATTATTCAGAAAAATGGTATATTTTAACAAATGTAATGACTAAAGGTTAAAATGTCAAAAGACAACTAAATATATTATGGTCCCGGGTTCAAATTCCCAAGATGTCGGCAAGAGAAAATCATGGCCTATAGACACCATAAATGCTGTAGACGTCTCGCTGTCCTGTGCCCAATTTTTTTTTGAATGGCCAATATGATAGGTCTACTGCACAATTTTGCCAACTGCCTTACCCTCCGAACCTTCGATCTAGAATTATTTTTAAATGTTTATATGAGGCACTATAGCTTTAGCACCAATGATTTATTGTACCTATGTAAATAAAACATACGACATATGAATAAACTTATTTTTTAATAAAATTTTACCTAATTAAATATTCAAAACTATTTTGAATATGTCATAAAATGATGCCGTTCCTCAGTAAAATCGTAATCATTTAATTGCTGAGTTTTCAATCCAAAAATAATCTAAGAGGTTTAACTATCACCTGGCTTTAACGTTATCGCATTGCTCGTATTTTTTTTTAATTTTTATGTCGTTGGAAGGCAAATAAGCAGACGGATTTCCTGTTGGTAAAATTCCCGCCGCCTAGAGACACCAAAGTTGGTAATGGTACGTTGCCAACCCAACACCGTGGTGTTAGGCCTCGAGCAAAAGTAAGTTTACCGGCTACCCCTCCAAATCGGAACACGTTAACGGCAAGCACTGACGTTATGGCGGCAGGAATAGGTAAGGTGGTAGTACCAATCCGGGCAAGCCGATCCGAAACTCGACCACCTAGTCAGATGTCACGGTGTTAGTGACGATAAGCCTATGTTCGCCTTTTACGAGTTTCCTGGCAGGAAGACAGTTAATCTATTTTGCAGAGGAGACCGGACCAACGCGGGGTAAAATTATATGGCTTTAACAAGCGTACACAGTGATCTTTCAATTTTCCAATATTACAAACAACTTCCCGAATTTCAATAATGTACTCAAATCGGTACTTACTTTGACCTCGTTTCTCGTACAAGTGGCTTACTTGATAGACCCCTTGCACCTAGTTTCGCGAGTATTTTTGTCAGGCCTGTAAAATACAAAATACAATAAAAATAACTACATTTTTTACTAACGTAGCTATTTTTATATAATACTTTTTAGTTTATTTATTGATGATATGACTCATTATTTAATTTTTAATTTAATGAAAATAAACATCGGGATTGGTGAAAGTAGAAAAAAATCTGATAAAGTAATTATATACTACCTATCATTTATATGTGCTATTTACTAATAGGTTTACCAAGCCTTAAAATTGTAGTTATAATTAAATATTAAATTTGCTTGGCACTTGGCCGAATAACACGTGGTTTATAAATTAATATGAAATCTTTGTTATTTTTTAATTTTTAGTTTTGAAGTCGGTTTTTATTAACGTAGCTATTTTCATGTAATACTTTTTAGTTTATTTATTGATGATATGATTGATTATTTAATTTTTAATTTAATGAAAATAAACATCGGGATTTGTGAAAGTAGAAACAAATCTGATAAAGTAAAACTAATGGGCCTACCTGAATTAGATTTTTATGGAACCAATTCGAAACTATTAATAATAATAGTATCTTTATTGTACACAAAACGTTATCACTAAACACAAACATAAAGATAATACAGTACAATGGGCGAGCTTATCTCCAGCAACAGAAATTTCTACCAACTGACCCGTAAAAAGGAAAACCAGTAACAAAATTAAACGTAGACTAGGTGTACATACATGATTTGTTGATTATGATATAGATACTTGAAAAAATACAAAATGTCATCAAAATAAATATATATTCATGGTATAATACATACGATATACATATAATACATACGTAGGTAATGTAAACATATATAGTATAGATACTTATATACATAACTGGAAATACAGAAAAAACAAATGACGATTAAAAAAAATAAGTTTGTGAGAGATAGTGCTCTTTTAGTAGTTCCTTGAAAGAAGAAAGAAAATTATTCATTTGCGGAATATGTGGGTAAATGAGATGTTACAAAAATATATAAGTATATCAACATATTCTACCATATTTTGGTGTGCAAATATTTTAATGTTAATAAAAAAAAATAATTACATACACTTTAATTTTTAAGCTAATCATTTTTATTTATAACTAGTTTGATTATTTGAAAAACGAAATTGTTTATTTGCCGAAAATGTGTGTTAAAAGCTGTAACAAAAGATATTTGTTAATATCAACATATTCTACCAAATTATGGTGTGCAAATATCTTTAAAATTATACAAATTTATTATTAAAATTCACAACATATTTCGTTTTAAACATTTGAACAAAATTTTAAAATATAATTAGGTTTACCCCTAACTAACCTGAGCTACCACCGTTTCCAAGCCTAGTCAATCAGGAGAAGAAACGGCGAAACAAACTCATTGGCAACCAAGAACATAATATTATTTGCTATGAAATTAGTTTTACGAAAAATTATTATCTGTTAAACTTTTCTGCAAAAAAATCGTTTGCTCTATAGTAAGTAAGCTTTATCTAACAACAAGTCAAATAGTTTCTTTCGAAACCTTTTTAAAGGCAGTGATTTAAGACTATACATACGAATTGACATACAGTACACATTCTTTTTATAAATATTAAGTTTTTAACTAGGCACATGCAACTTCTCACTATTTCTAAAATGTGAACTTCCTAAAATTTCAGCATTTATTTTAAACAAATGATGATGTTTTTTACGAATACGCTAACAGCCAAATTATATAAGGAAGGTAAAGGTAAAATTTTTAAGGATTTACAATGTGGTTTACAAGAATGCAATTGATTAAAACTACATATAGCTCGTATATACTTTTTTTGAACTCTAAGGATTCTAATCAAATCCACCGAATTGCCCTAAATATTGATGCCATATTGTAAAACTGAGGAAACATATCCATGATAGGCCAAACGAGACACGTTTAAGCCTGCCACTTCTCTTATTCTTCTCAAAACATACACAAATCTATCAAGTTTATTACAAAGAGAATCAATATGATATTTCCAATTACAAAATTTATCAATTTTTATTCCTAGAAAGTTAGTAGTCTACATTCTCAATATTAATATTATTTAGTAAAAGTCCCGGGTTCGAATCCCGGGTCGGCCAACACAAAGAAAATTGGATTTTTCCAATTTTCTAAAAAAAAAATGTTGGTCGGGATTGGAAATGTGCCCGGTTGGCGATAGGCTTGCCACCTATCACATTGTGGGACTTAGTGTCTTCGGCTAGTTGTGGGTGCCTTGGTTGTACCTCTGCCAATCTCTTCGGGGATATGGGCGTGAAGATACTTATTTAGTAAAATATCTAACTTCTTAGTTTCCCTATATTGTGCTTGAAACTCTACTAATTTTGTCTTAGAAAGGTATATTTTAAGATGATTTTCATCAAACCATCTCGAGACTTTGGATAAAGTTTCAGATGTTTCCTCTTTTAAGTCAAGTTTACTTTTGCATTTGATGAGAAGTGTAGTATCATCAGCAAATAATATTGAATCATGCTTAATAACATCAAGCAGATCGTTTATATAAATTAAAAAAAGTAATGGACCTAGAACACTACTTTGTGGTACACCGCAGTTACTAAAAAGATAATCTGAAGTATAGACATTTCTACGGTTCCCACAAATTTTTGTTATTTCAACATACTGTTTCCTGTTTTCTAAATAGCTCCTTAACCAATCTAATGATTTACCTCTAACGCCATATTTTTCTAATTTTGTTAACAAAATTTTATGTGAAACGAAATCAAATGCTTTACTCATATCTAAAAATACAGAAAGTGTACCTTTAGATATGAGTAAAGCATTGCAATAAATGCATGCATGTAATAAATCTACCTTTCCTAAATCCATATTGATTGTCTTTTAATATGTTAAAATTAAGCAAGTAACTATAAAGTTTTTCATACATTATTTTTTCAAATATCTTAGAAATAACTGGAACTAATGTTATAGGTCTATAATTGTTCATGTCAGAAGTATCCCTTTTTTTAAATAAAGGCTTCACAATTGATTTTTTTGAAACGTTCAGGATATTTCCCTTTCAGAAATGATAAATTAATTATATGGTAAAGTGGTTTAGCTATTACAGTCGCAATATTCTTTAATATTACTTTGCTAATATTATCATAGTCTTTGTATTTTTCGTAGTATGTATGACTTTCATTACATCATACTCATCTACAGGTGTCAAAAACATAGTTTTATTATAATTTGATTGTACATGGGATTTAATACCACATGTAGAGCTTGACTGAACTGTAGTATTACATTGGGTCTGAGTTATAAAAAACTCATTAAAGTGTTCACAAAGTGATTAAGTGTCTGTAAATATCTTGTTATTAATTTTAATTTGTTCAATTTCTTGTTTACGTGTTTTATTCTGAAATGCACTTTTAATTACATCCCATGAGGGTTTGCATTTATTGGATGACTTTTCAATATATTTCAATGATGCTTGTTTTTGAGATTCCAATTTACATTAGATACAATAGATAGAATTTATAATGTATATAAGTATGTTTATTTCCCATTTTGTTTTAATGTGAATATCGATACTTTAAATATACCTGACGTTTTACTTTACAACATTTTAAAATACCTTTAGATAGCCATTTATTTATTTGGTGACTTATTTGATACTTTTATTTGTATCTTTGGAAAACATAATTAAAAAAATAAGATAAATATGTCATGAAATTCATTAAAAGCTTCTTCACAATTTTGGATGCTAAGAATCTCACTAAAGCTCAAAGATGCCAGGCATTCATAAAAAAAATTAATATTGTCTTGGCTAAAAAGACGTTTTGTCTCAAACCAAAAGTTACGCTTAAACTTATAATTTGAGACTGGTTTAATGTCTACTTGTATACTTTGAGCAGTTTAATGGTCAGATAAAACCAAGAGTATGAGTATCAGACTAAACATTATCTAAATTACTAACAAATTACATCTAAACATGATTGTTTCCTAGTCGGTTTGAGAATGGGATGATATAAATTATATTTTTTTAAGATAGCTAATAAATGTTTGTATGTATTGGAAACTTGTAAAAGGTCTATATTCCAATCTCCGCTTGAAATAACTTTCTTTATAGAATTTTTCATAATATTTTCTAACAACTATTCTAGACTATCAAGAAATATTTGAGCATTTGAACTAGGTGTGCGATATATACATAATATTATTAGATTACAGTTTAATATTCTACTGCACAGCATTCAAAAGTGTATGGTATGTGTATTCGTAAATCAATTGCTCGTTTGCCTCCTCTTCTATAAAAAAAAATACTTTTATAGTGAAGATCTTTACTAACTAATATGCAGGTGCCGCCACTACGACGCTGATTACTGCGTGAGAAATAAGAAGCTGTATAGTATCCATCGAGTTTGAAATTTTATTCACTACCTTGTTTTAAAAAAGTTTCAGAAAGACAGATGATATTTATTTTACCTAACGAGCCTCTAAGCTCTCTAACAGCAGCTGGAAGATAA
>NJDC01004442.1:42956-59487 GCA_002245475.1 Calephelis virginiensis
AAAATGATATCTAAATTAATTCAGAGTTTTTATAGTTTTGACCGACATAGTAGAAGTTTTAATATCCTGGTGTTTAGAATTATTTTGTGTGATAAACCATTTTAGATTTTGGAAAAAAGGAGGACATTGAAATAGAATGTAAAAAATATAAATATTCTTTATCGTGCACCAGATATAATAAAAATCAGATACACTAAAAATAAAACTTAAAAACTAAGTTATACATATATACGACATCATCGCCAAAACAGCGATCTCTCCGTGTTGGTCCGGGCTCCATTGCAGAATAGACCAACTACCTTTCTGCCAAGCAGGTCGTAAAAGGCGAGCATAGGCTTACCGTCACTGACAAAGTGACATCTGACTAGGTGGTAGAGTTTCGCAGCGACTCGCCCGGATAGGTACCACCGCCTTACCTATTCCTGCCGCCATAACGTCATGACGTGTTCCGGTTCGGAGGGTAAGGTAGCCGGTAAACTTACTTTTGCTCGGGGCCTAACATTCTGGCCTTAGGTTGGCAACGCACCATTATCAGCTTTGGTGTCTTTAGGAGGCGAGAATTTCTTACCATCAGAAAACCAGTCTGCTTGTTTGCCCTCCAATATCATAAAAAAGGCAATATTTCGCTATGAAGATAAAATAAAAGCTAGACTCGCTTTGCATAATTCTGTGCTTATTCCAACGTTATTGTATGGAAGCGAGAGTTGGGTATGTCAGAAAGAGCATGAAAGTAGGATAAATGCGGTCTGGATGCGGAAAATCTCAGATCGATAGAGAGAGAGTGAGATCCGATAAAGAGTGGGATTGAAAGAAAGTGTTGGTGTTAAAATGCGAAAGGGCATGCTCCGCTGGTTCGGTCATGTGGAAAGAATGACAGATGAAAGATTGACGAAGCAGATATACAATGCGAATGTGGATGGATGTAGGTACCCGGGGAGACCAAGGCTGACATTTCACGATCAGATCAATCGGATATTATCCGAGGGTGGTGTCAAGAGTCTCCGCAACCGGTGTGTTTGTATGAAAAAGGTTATGAATGTGAAGGAAGCAAGACAGGTTTGTCAGGATCGTGAGGTCTGGCACTCGATACTCTCTGCCTACCCCGTAAGGGACTTGGCTTGAAGATATGTATGTATGTGTGTAAGATAAAGTCAAAGAAATGTTGCACGATGGTGCTCATAATACAAAATTTACAAAATATCAAAGTGGAATAAAAAAAATTAAGACAATGCAAAAAATATAAAATTGTACGTTTGGCTCCTATATTGAATTAAAAACTTATTTAGCGGCGTTGTACTTTTTGCAATCGGTAAAAAAAGTTAAATTCGCGCCGGGACAAGTAACCTGACTGGAAACTTGTAATAAGGAGGTGGAGTAAAACCACTGTAACAATTATGTTGTCTCTACATTTCAAATTGTGATTTTGTTTTCACCGATCGCTGCATCTTTGAACTAGAAAATCTTAAGCACGATGTCTCTGAAATTACATTGATTCGTTTCTTCGTTTCGACGTGAAGAAAGGACAATCCCACTTTCGCATTTGTAATATTAGTTAGGATCATGTTGTAACTATTAGCTCTCACTCTGTCGTCTTTTCAAACTTTCTTGGGAATAAAACTTGGCCATATTGTCGTACACTAATAACACAGTATTGTTTTAGGTAATAATCTTATATGTTTGATAGCTTTTCCCTCAACTTTCGTAATCACTTTTCCTTATACTTTTCTGTTTAAATAAGTAGTTTTTCAACCACACATCTATTTTAATGATGTACGATACTAATCTTTGGGTCTCAAATTGTGTGGAAGCTCGCCAGTCTTCTTTATTCAGTCGTTTTGACGTGAAAATGAAATATACTCTTCGCATTTATATTAGCAAGGATAAACGCATATTATGATGAAAATACGAATCAATACTCCACTTGTCAGTAACAGAAGACGTGTCATCCAAAGCTTAACATGACAGATACTGGTCACATACATCACTGTGTTGAGCCTCGGACATAGAGCAAATTACACTGAAATGGAACACTAATGCCAGATATATTTGATACTTGTTCTAACATTACACTGTATATTTTTGGAATGGTTATCTCATCAAAAACATAAATGTGACACGATAACCAAGTTCAATATTAACGATGGTATTGATTTTGATGCACTATATTTTTGGACATTTGAGTATGCTAGCTTTCTCCAATGAAACAAAATGAAAAGAGACAGAACATTTTAGACATGTCCAATTAGTCCGGATATAATAGCTTGTAAGTTAAAGGGCAGTAGAAATGTCGAGTAAAAACTAATCTTAAGCAGTAAACGTATTTTGTCTCGTTTTATTGATCGCGTTGAAATAAGACAGCTATAACTTAAAATAAGCTTATACTCGTATATTGCAGAGATTTTTAACATCTATGTTGGTGTTAAGTTTTGAGTAGAAAATCACAAAACTTAAGAAAACATGTCAATTTTCATATTGGTTATAAGTAAATGAAATTCATTATATGAATTATTGCCGTTGGCATGATCGGTTTGGGAGGATACGGTAGCCGGTATACTTACCTTTGATGGAGGTCTAACATCCCGGCCTCAAGTTGGCAACACACCATACCACCTATGGTGTCTCTAGACGCCGTTAATTTCTTACCATCAGGAAATCCATCTGCTTGATTGCTTTCCAATACCATAAAAATGTAATGTACTAATTAAGTCATAACATGTAATAATTAAGTCCAGGCAGCTCACAGAAAGCGAAAATAGATTTAATAGGGCATTTCCAATAACACCAGCGGAAGAGTGCTATGCAGCGTCTTACCTCCGGACATTCTCCACTTAAATTATTCTTGTCGTTATAGTGATAGTAAAACATGACGTTACAGTCTGAAAGAGTCAGTGATCTAATCACGGCTAAATTTACCATTAGTAGAACGGTGTGCTGTGTCTTTTTTTCACAAAGACGTTTTTTTACAATGACTAAGAATTCATTAAATAAAGTTTTTAACAAATGTATACGCAATTTATGCTATACTTTGTGAAAGTTCTCGTAGAAAATTACAGACAAATTTAAAGATTTGTTTAATAGATAATACCTTTATATTCAAAATTATTATATCATTATTAAAATGTAGTTTTAAAATTTTAACTACCAACATTACAAGCTTATATTACTTTACCTTTGAAATTAGATACATTAGCCTTACAAAACCAAGCATGAATTATCCAGAAACACGAATTTTCACGGCCATTTTGACCCTAATAAAAGAAGGTTTCACCCTTCTAAACGGATTAAATTAACAGATAATAAAGATTATAAATATTAACGAGATTATAAAATAACAGAACTTCCATTAACACGAAGGTGGAAAGTTTTCTATCTACAGCTATGTTGAAATTCTCAACACTTTCAACGTCATATTAAACAAATCAGGTTGAATTAGTTATAACGGTAACAAACTAGCAGGTTTGTTAGTTCTCCTGGTGTATATCTGTCTTAGGGCTAGGTAAAAAAAAGCTTTACGGCCATAACCCTGAAGAGGTAGGCATGGGTGCTACCAGGGAACCTGCGACTAGTCAAATACACTAAGTCCTGCACTGTGAGAAGTGGCAAGCTAATGTCAAGCTAATTTCAGCAAGTCATTCAGGCATATATCCAACCCTGGCCAAGTTTTTTTTTAAATTTAAAAAGACATTATATTTTGGTTGCTCGCTCCCTCCTTTTACATTCACTATTATTTTCGTACAAATACTCCGGTTTCGCGGACTTTTAACACAACTACCGGATATTACGCGAGCGATTTGGTCGTGGAATAGCAACCTAGGTTTCCACAGATTCCATTCATTCACATTCGTATAATAAAACAAATATATTAAAAAAAGTATCACAAAACTACATGTCATTGTACAGAATTAGGCAGAGAGTGTTTAGTCACCAAACATAGACAGATACCTATTATGTGATTGATGGCCAAATGTTTCGACTCTTACAGAACTACCTTCCTTTATATATGTTTAAAAGTAAGTAAGTAAGTATCTTCACGTCCACATTCCCGAAAAGACACGCAAAGGCACAACCAGGGCATCCACGACTAGCCGAAGACACTAAGTCCCACAATGTGATAGGTGGCAAACCTATCGTCAAATGGGCACACATCCAATCCCAAGCAACATTTTTTTTAGAAAATTAGAAAAACCACATTTTCTTTTTGTTTTCCGACCCCGGAATTGATCCTGGGACCTCATGAAGTCAAGTTCAACGCCTTGATCGCTAGACCACAGATATTAATTTATAAATAAACAGTACTTATTTACATATTATTTATGTATAATTTATACACATATATGTATTACCTGTTTAGTAGACAAAAATGCATTACATTTTCCGTAAATATAGTTTGTAGCTACATCACTTACCTATTTAATTACTTTAGTGAGGATTTAGCCGGGGTTTTAAATATTTTAACGTACATGGACACGGTGGTTTTTAATTACATTGGTAGTTCACTCTGGCGAGTCGAAGTACGTAGCTTTACTAAAATAATGAATTTTCCTAGTTTTTAACAGACTTCCAAAAAGGAAGAGGTTTTGTTGTGGCCGGGATGTGACGATTCTATCACCCGTTGACGATAATTTATTATTTTAGGTTACTGGATTATTAAACCAGTGTGGTCAATCATCAATATTAGGTAGTATTGTGTATCCACTCGCCTAGGATGATACCATTTACTTCAATATTACTAATACTTAGCGACAGCTAGAATCGCATTCTTATCCAAAAAAAATAAACGTGTCAATAGAGAGCACTGAAATTATCATGATACTGAATACCTTTATCACATATAAAATAAAAAAAATAACAAAAATTAGCAAAATAAAATTCTTTCTTTTGAAAGAGGTCTTTCTTTTATAACATGAGATTGATTAGCTTAAGCCGAACTCATGTTAAGCAACCGTTATGAAGAGATCAATCGTAAATTTAAATTGATTGGCGTTTCAGAAATTGGCCGTGAAATAATACAACATCATTGTAGGAATTCAATTTGTTAACATGATTCCGATTTGGTTTTTTATAAATGTTATAGAAATGAGGTAATGGCTTTTAAACTATACTTGATAGTTTTATTGTTTTAGTTAAATTATTTATCAGATATTATTTTAGTTTAGTTTAGTGCTATCAGAGCCATGTGTATCCTTTAGGATACACATTGTATTGGAAATTTAGGGCTTGGCGCTGAGCGTGTTAAGTCGTTGTCTACACATATAGCGAATGAACGCTTATCATTATAATATCTCAGAAACTACAATTGCTAGGAGCGTCAAATTTCAAATAGGTAGGAATTTGTTTTAGGACGTAGGTATTTATTAAAATGTAATTTTGCTAAATACAAATTCAGTATATACGGCAGTAGGAGTCGGGTTATTTCAAAACACTATTTTTATTTTATGTCTTAACAGCGAAGATCTGGTTATTTTTGGAAACAGTCAGAGATTGTTATCAAAGGGCTTATTTACTACAAATTAATCGAAACATCAAGAATATATATTTCTATTTACCATGTGAATTGCACAAGCAAAACTTGAAAAGCAGTAAAACTGAAAAAAGACGGGTTGCACTCCGGGAGTGCCGGCAGAAGTGAAAACTTGAATATTAACGTTGTGCATTTTTGATATTTTGGAATAGTTAGGGAATAATTTTGCACGAATTGCTTTAAATAAGCTGATGATTAAAGCAATTTAACCAGTTGCTTTTTTAACCAGTTAGTTTGGATTTAAATCGATTTCAGTGTCACTGAATTTTAATGTAGTCTGACACAAAAAATAATTAGGTAAGTTTTCTTTCTTCTTCGTGTGATAAGCAAATTTTGTTCGAAAAAACATATTATAATTTCATTGGACAGAATTTTTTTTAATAGAACCTCTCTTTTATTCGGATAAGTGCATCGATCGCAACGTTTTTGTAACCCACCAAGAACTAAGACTATAATTTCAGTGATATGGGGATAAAACTAGTTTTATTTCAGTTGCCATTATAACACGATTTAATTCCGGGAGTTCCGTACAAACCTGTAGATATTTAAGTAGAAGTTCAACCATTAAATTTTTCCTTTATCTGTACTCTAAAACACTGATTCGTACCAACCAACCAAACTTCAAGATATCAATTAAGTTCGAGTTCACGGGATGTGCCCTGTAGGTTTTGATTCCCTTGCGAGTTTCGAAGATTTGTGGAAATTTGCTGACTGTGACTTTGATTGCGATGGCTTAGAAGTTTCTTTTTTCACAACTCCAAAGGACAGAGACCTTTCCTATAAATTTCAGTTTGCTAGCTCAACGCGTTTCTAAGAAAAGGGTTATTTACAAACCGACGACAACGAAGTAATCCTATTAGAGTTCCGTTTTTCCTTTCGAGTTGCAGAACTCTAAAATATACACCAGGGTTGGTTGAACCAAACATAGCTAATGTTGCAGAATTGATTATGAAATATAATCAATTTTATTGATGACTTGCAGTATAACAAACAAAAGCAGACCGGCAGAAGTGAAAACTTGAATATTAACGCTGTGCATTTTTGATATTTTGGAATAATTTTTCACGAATTGATTTAATTATCAGTATGAAAGTACTTATACATGTGGTAGAATATAATATTAATTTATTGCGCTATCGTACACAAACATGACAACACGAATACTCCGCCGTGCGCCGTCTTACGAAGTTTTTACCCATTCCAAAAAAGTGCGCAACACCGCTAAAGAAGTTTTCACTTAAAAAATATCTAAATACATAAAAATGAAATGCTATTCGTTTATCTAGCTAAAATTAAAAAAAATAATGGATTCGGTTAAATTTGGTTTTAAATGTCAAAAATTTTATATGATAAAAATAATTCTAAAATTAAATCAAAGGACTCCGAAAAAACCTGGTAGTGTAAAACTAAGGACCATTTCGATCATTTCAGCTTTCAAGCAAGAAAATCCGCATCGATATCGTTCAATCCGTTAAAAAGTTTTGATGTTTGAGTGTGTGTGTGTGTATGTGTGTGCGTGTGCGTGTGTGTGTGTGTGTAAGTGTGTGTGTGCGTGTGTGTGTGTAGGTTATTCGATACAAGTGATTTGGCCTTGTCATAATTTTCATTTAATAATAATTGAAAGAAGGAAACTAAATCTTCGCCTAGGATACCTTTGTTGAAAGGCGTGCTTATAACCATCTGGAATCGTCTATTAGAATTATATTAATGACGTCCTAGATAGTTACAAGCTCGCCTTTCAACAAAGGTAACCTTGGAGAAAACTTTGTTTCCATCTTCCGATTATTATTTAATTTGGATTCAATCTAAACGGAATGTTTATAACCATGTAGAACCCCTCTAATAAGTACTACACATTGTGTTACTTTAGTATTTTGTATGTATTCTCAGAGATATATGCAAGTTTATAAATTTTTGTTATGTATGCAAGTGTATGTATTTACGTATGTACGTTTGATGGTCTATTCTTATTTTTTATTTTTTTTTACGCGTATCATTTGTTTTTTTTTCTCCTGGGTTTGATTTATATAACATATATATGTAAATGCTGTACAGTTAATATTTTTTTTCTTACTTAATTTATTGTGCACTGTAAGTCTACCATTAAGGTTATTTTATGAGCTCCTTTTTGGGTGAGCTGGAAGAAATCTCTTTATCTGAGATAAGCTGACCTTTTGTACAAGTCTTTTAGTTTTAAAAAATTATGCAAGTTTATTTTTGTGTACCATGAATGATTAAATAAATAAATAAAAGATAAATAATATAGTCTTAGTATAATAGGTAGATCATTTTACTTCACGTATAACACGATATAATTCACTCAGAAATAACCTTATTTGGGGACCAAATGAAAATACGTCATCGTAAGTAGTCGTGTCGAGTTTTTCCCCATTTTCCTCTCCCGACAATTTTCCCCCGCAATTTATCCTTCTTTACTGGACCAGTTGTAATTACGTTTCGTCACTTAAGGCTTTGGGTATCAACGTTACAGAGAAATACTAAAATGAAAGAAACGTTAGAATGTTTTTGTGCTAAATAATTAAATTGTTTATTGCCTTTTTTAAATATAAACTCTTGTATTTTTCTACTATATGTTACACTTTATTATTTATATTAAGTATATTATTACACTATGTGCACTACACTGTGTTTTAGTAGTACTATTTAAATTATGCGCTTCGGCTATATTCGTCAAGCTTCGGAAATCCGAAGGTGTTTCAAAGATATTTATATAGAGTTGTTATTACACATAATTAATCATTTCGCTTAAACTTAGATTAGGTCAGACAGATTAAAAATAAAAGTGTAAAGTGTGAAAAGAGTAAAAAGTGTAAAGCCGAAGCGCATAATTTAAATTGTACTACTATACACTTTAGCCAACCGGTTTTAATTTTTCACTCTGTTATCAAGGTTTTACAACTAAAGATTGATTTTAACGTGCAATAAATTATAAGTTGCCCACGGTAACTGTAACTTTAAAATAAAATAGACTTATTTATCTTTAGTTATTAGCGCTGATAATGCAGTGAAACGGTTGGGCAAAGTGTAACTTAAAGTGTTGAATAAAGTGTATCTCTTGTACTTTTGAACAATGGAATTATACCAATTGCCGAATATGAAAATATAGATCCTGAATTGTGTAAGTGTTAAGGAAAGTACACAATTTTATACGTAATAATTTTGAAATTAAAGAAAAACCGTAATCACCGACAAAACTTGTCCGCATACTGTAGGTACTAAATAACCATCTCGGTCCCGTCATCTTTAAAACTAAAAATATTTTTATCGTAATAGGTAAATTCTTTTAGGAGCTATAATGTCTCAGAAAGACAAACAGACACGTTAAACTTATGTCACTCCTGATTTTTGTCGGGTGCTAAAATTACTAATATAATTTAAACATAAACTAAAATAAAACCATTGAATTTACAACAAATATTTACATAGTGTCAACTGGAAAGCTTGTACAATTTATTCTACACTAAATACTTTAATTATTGACGTACAATAATAACAATATAGCATAATAATAAAAATGAATGTCTATGAACGGTACGGTAACGGTCAAATTTTGAACTATTTTGGGACGGCACACATTTTGCGTAGATAATCTGTACCGCTAACTACTGACGCCTTATTTTATTAAGACTGCTTTTGGTAATCCGGTTTTTATACTTACATTTTTTTCATAGCCTCTGTGGTCTAGCGGTCCGGCGTCGGACTTGACTACTTGAGGTCACGAGTTCGATCGAAAAAATTAAAAATGTACATTTTAAATTTTGTAATAAAAATAACGTTACCCGGGATTTGATATGTGCTGGGTTGGCGATAGGCTTGCCAGATATCACATTGTGGGACTTAATATCTTCGGCTAATCGTGGGTGGTGGTTGCGCCTCTGCCTATCGCTTCGGGGATATGGGCGTAAAGATACTTTATTTTTGACATATGTATAAACATAGAAAGTAAGAGCTAATTTAAAAAGGATAATAATGAAAACTAAGCTAAACCTAAATATACAACGCGACGCAACATATTTGTACCATCAACAAAATTATATAAACATTGCAACCTACGCGTTTATTTTCAACGTAATTTGCGACACCAATTATTTTACAAATACAATTTCTAAAACAGCAACACTGAAATTACAGAGAAAAATAACAATTCGCAATATGTCTTTGTATGTCGTTATTGATTATGTGGCTATGTATTGCAGTTTTATGAACCGGTAGAGCCGGTGAACTTACGCAAGTGGTTTTAGATTTCAGCCTAGAATGGGGAACGAGCTGCTAATATCATTTATCTACAGGCGCTTTGTAGGAGAAAGATAAAATAGCGTTCTCAAACTGCAAAAAAGCCATTTAGTGTCAGAATGTAACGACCTCACTCTGAACTAATTCAATAATTTTGTTGTCATTCTTATCGATGGTGAAATATTTTAATAGATTATTGTTTTTCAACGTCAATTTAAGTGCCCAGGTTTCGATAGATTGGCCTCCTATCACATTAGAAGACTAAGCAACTATGGCTAATTATGGGTGTCCTGGTTGTACCTCGGCCTACCTTTAACGTTATACGGCCGTAAAGATACTATATTACTGATATTTTACCTTTTGAATCGTTTAATCTCCAATTTGCTTGAAATTATGATTCATACTGCTGCACGAAGTAACTGTTCTTTGCTGACAACGTTGCGAGTAAACAGTTAATTACCAATATGATGTTGTCTATGGATAATTTTGCATCTTAACAACTACCTCTATGACGTACACATATGCTTTTTAAATTATGCGCTTCGGCTAAATTTGTGAAGGTTCGGAAATCCGAATGTATTTTAAATATATAGCGTTGTTTATTACATAATTAATAATTTCGCATAAATTTAGATTAAGTCAGCCAATTTAAAGATGTAAGTATGTTCTGTTTCTTGCCATTAGCTGATACCAAAATGAAACCCTCAGATTAAATAAAATCGAATCAAGATAAATCGGTTGTATTAACTAAATAAGTTTGTGACACCAACAAGTAGAACAGTTTTTTGATAAAACAAAAAATCATCAAAAAATACAAATTTATCAATTAATCAGAAATTGGTATGACTTCTATACCCGACATTTTAGACTCAGAATCATTACTGCCGCTGCTGGAACCAATGTATAAAATGAATATATCCGAATGGTTATCTAACACAGGCTCAAATTTCTGGTACTCATCCTCACACTTGATAGCATGATCACATACTTCCTTTCATTCGTCGAGTTAACTTTTTCCTAATATAAGTTCTTTTACCGAGGTCATATTCATGGCAACATTTTTTTTGCTACGTGCCCCTTTATTTGGGACCAAATATTCTCGATGTGGTTAAAATGAGGATGATGTGGTAATCGTAAAACTAAATGTCCATGCTCTTGTAAAATTGTGTCAATTGTAAATACAGCCTAACTTTCTTTAAGAGTCAATATAATTTTATATAAATAGGGTTTTGTTAATGTAGGGACAATAGGAATATGGTTCCGCTCCGCCCAAGCTATCATATCAGGCTGCCATGTATTAGAATTAGGCGACATAACCAAAAACTGGTTAGGTATAAGGCATTGTCGATTATTAGCACACTGTTTGAAAGTAGATTGGGAATTAGTTGATTGCGAAGCCAAGTTCGATATGTATCTGCGTTAATTGCTTGATGAAAATCTCCATCAGAATCCAAACATTTACCGAGTAGTAATGCACCAGGCACAAAAACTTTCTCATTACCTGCATCTATGATATTAATGCGTTCACTTTTGGAAATCGGTTGTTTAACCCCTTTTTATTTTTATCACCTTGCCTTTTGTATGAGAAGTATGAACATATGATTCATTCGTGTATACATTTTTTCCGGCAGCTCTAAAAACTTGTATTTTCTTAATATATTCAATTCTTTTTAGGCGTACAGCAGATTTTTCTGCAAGGAGACTTCTGTTATTTTCTGTCTACATAAATCTAAACCCCATATCTTTAAGAATTTTGTTTTAATGTATCTGGACATCTTTGGAAACTGATAGCGTCATTTAGTTTAATTTTTAAAGACTTTATAGCAGTAACTTATGTATACCATGTTTATAATCACACCGTAATAAAAACTGTCCAGTTTTAAACTGAAATTCTTTTTTGGCCTTCCTGACTTAAGTATGTTAAATGTAGATCTACTATTTTTTTTTGTTCCTTATTAAATTTTGCAGAAATCGTCTGAATATGCCAGTGGCTTTCACCATGCGATCTTGAACATTATTATAATATCAATTTTTAGACTTTTTAAAGACATTAAGCTTCTGTTAAAAAGTACAAATACACGTTGTATTTTATTTCACGGGTCTAACCGCTTACAGGTTTTTCTTTTTTTAAATTTGTATCCATTCCATAATACCTTGAAAATTATGTAGGAATAAATTATATACAATTCTTGATACTGAATTATTGCGTGCTGTCACTTCCATTACGGTCGAGGTACTGACGAGTTTTGGCGGCTAAAACGACGATCACTCATAGGTTTCTTGATCGGTTAAATTCGTAAACACGAAATATACCGAGGCGCACATTTAAATAGTATATGTGTACGTACGTGTACATATTACGTATGACTTAAGAACATATTGCATTTGACTGCATAGCAAACCGCTAAATTACTAAACTTTGTTCAAAATACTCCAGTCTGTGGTCACTTGACCCTTTAGCCAAAGTTTGCATATAATTTAAGACATTATTATAATTAGTTGTTGCTTACGGTTTTCGTCATTATTAATTTAACGTAAAACTATTTTATTAAGAATCATTTTCAATGAAAAGAGAAACGACATGAATTCAAATGAAAGAAAACATTTATTAGCGGACTAATTTACCATACAACGTTAAACATTAAACAAAAAAATAATACTAAAATCTAAATCTTTTATAAATATAACCTTTAAAATTATCGGACGTAATTAGTATTATCTATACAATAATTAATACATAGTATATGAAGCAAAAACTTTGTACTTTTATTTCGTAATAATTACATAGAAGTAAGTTTAAGAAAAAAGACTTTCAAATAATAACAAAAACCTAATAAAAGGCTACAGAAGAGAAAAAAGAGAAAAAATTGAAATACGATTTGTTTAAAGAAAAATATTGTTATACTAAAAATAATTATAAAAATAATGAGTCAGAAATATAGGAAATGATGCACACACTACAATGCATTCGACAGAAAGATTGTTTGTAACTGTATTGTCAAATCGAGAAAAGATACAATTGAATGTAAATAAGAATTTTATACAGCGGTCAACACAAAATGAGGACGAATCATAAACGTAAGCCATACATAAACAACTTATTAAAAAGGAAAACAATAAGATTAAAGAGACGTTGAAAATAAAGATGGCGGTTTGCAAATGCCTAAAACAACCGAAACAAAAATTAATAAAAAGCTACAAAAGAGAAAAACACAACAAGAGGAAGTTTTAACACGATTTGTTGACGAAAAATGTTGTTTTACCAGCTGAATGTGTAATTTCTTTAACCAAATATGTACGTTCTGTAATGATAAAACCGACAGCCATTGGTTAAAATAATTTAACCAATAAAGTATGATAAAAATTGATACGGCATGTCAGTGATTTAACTTCGGAACTCATTATATATTCATGTATATGTACTTCAACGTTCACAATTGAGCTTGCAAAAAACGGGGATTATTTCCATGAACGATTTCAAGCGTTAAAGAGCTTTAAGATTTTTTGTGAAATGAAATATTAACGTAAAACTCAGTCATAAAGTTTCACGCGAAATATTTATCGTGTTAAGCCGTTTCAGTTCATAATAATCCGCATTAAGGGTGATTACTTGCTTATCTATTTTTTTTGTTTTAAAGTCGTTAAAAATGTGTCTGGACGTTTCAGATATCTCATAGTAGGGGTGCCCGCGATGCGAAATGTAACTCTAGCGTTATTGGAACCCATTGCACTTTGTCGATTAAATAGTGGAGAGTAAAAAAGGTCATGTAAGGTTTTTCTTTTTTGCGTCGTTTAAGTGTCTAGAAGATAAAATAGCAATTTCAGTCACTTGATTATAGCCGAACTCATCAGATATTAATAATATACATATATGCCTAATATGTCTCCGGTGACAGGAAATGTCAATCAGACAGATTGCTGTAATAGACAATTAACACGTCATATGACTTGGTTTTTGAAAGTTTCTAAACCTCCTACTCCCGTACGTCTTGTTCAAATCATCAGAAAATTCAAACATGGACTTATTGGCCGCCGTAATATAATCTGACACGCTCGAGTATATTTTCAAGCAAAAAAATTAGACAGACAACCCTACATGCGCGTCTCTATGATGAGATTTGATATATAATGGAGGTGTTCAACAATGGTACAGGGTATCTCCCATATCTTAATCTGATGCGCCTGAGTTAGTCCAAAAATCCCCTTTTGGGCTCCCCTACTATCATAATTTCCCCGTGTTGGTCCGGGCTTCTTTGCAGAATAGATCTTCTGCCTTCCTGCCAGGCAGCTCGAAAATGGCGAGCATAGGCTCACCGTCACTAGCATCGTAACATCTAACTAGCGACTCATCCGGATTGATAATACCGCCTTACCTATTCCTGCCGCCATAACGTCATTACGTGTTCCAATTCAGAGGGCAAGGTATCCGGTAAACTTACTTTTGCTCAGGGCCTAACATCCCGACCTCAGGTTGGCAGCGCTCCATTACCACCTTTGGTGTCTCTAGGCGGCGTGAATTTCTTACCATCAGGAAATCCGTCTGCTTGTTTGCCTTCCAATATCATAAAAAAATATAATATTTACATTTATATTTAGCCATTTTTATCGCCTCTTGACTTCTCGAGGTCCTAGGTTCGACCCCCAGTACAGGTAACTAAAAAACTAGAAAATTTGTCGATCGGTTTCAAATAAAAATAGCGTTGCCCGGGATTGGATATGCGCCCGGTTAGCGTGCCCATATCACATTGGAAGACTTAGTGTCTAAACAAACATAAAATTTAATTGAAACGAATTGATTTAAAAAATGTGATCTTTGCCAGACTTCTGTGATTTTTTTTACAGAAATCTCAATCATATCTTTCTCGTATAGAATCAAGCTTCCTTATGCTTTGATTGAATAAAATTAATCCAATTTACTTTTCCAACAATAATGTTATTAATATGGATGTTGAGAATTAATTTGGATGCTAAAATAGCTATATGGAAATATCATCATTAACATAATATTTACATTCACCCGCCCTTGTCAATATGTTGAATAGCCAACTCCCTTGGCAGCCAATACGAATATGAATTAATATGTATAAAAACATCATAGCTAAGGAACCGATAATTTATCCTATAGCCAGACATTAGTCCTTTGTTTATTGAAAAGTAGTATCTTGCCCGTATCCCCAAAGTAGTAGGACCATAACTAGAGTACACACATTAGCCTATTCCCGTGGTTTTAGCGTCAATATTCGCCACTTTCGTGTTCAGATCTTAAGGGAAAAGTAACTGGTAAGTATGATTACTTATGAAGTTGTACTCGTTTTTAGGTTAGAAATGCATCAGTACAGTACTACTATTTGAATAATGCGCTTTGGCTTTACATTTCTTACTCTTTTTACACTTTATACTTTTATTTTTAAATTGGCTAACCTAATATAAATTTAACCGAAGTGATTAATTATGTGTAATAACAACTCTATATAGATATCTTTAAAATACATTCGGATTTCCGAAGTTTGACGAATATAGCTAAAGCGCATAATTTGAATAATGAAAACTGTTTTTATTTCTTAATAACATTGTTTTATTAACTAATATGTCTCGCACATGTTTACATGAAGGAAGAAAAAAACAAAGTACTAAGAAAAAATGCATTCTACTGTAACAATATAGCCAACCTTAGAATTAAACAATATTACATACCTAAGAATAATATTGGTGTTGCCATATTAATACCTAACAATAAAAAAACATGGACAAACGCAGGAGTAATTAAGTTAATATTATAGTCTCATTGTACTAAAGACTGTAATACCAAGTTGAATTTTGGTGTACTTTACTCTGTGTTTATTAATGAGATGACGGTGTCTCAATGCCGTCTTCTCAACCATTAGGGGAGCTATGGGCTTGTTCGCGGATTTTAGTATAAAAAAGTAGAAAACGTTTTTTTTATGATATTGGAAGGCAAACGATTTTCCGATGTAAGGAAATTTTCGTTACCGAGAGACACCAAAGCTGGTAATGGTGCATTGATAACCTGAGGCCTGGGTGTTAGCCCTCGAGCAAAAGTAGGTAAGTTTACCGGCTACCTTATCCTCTAAACGTTCATGATGTTTTGGCGGCAGGAATAGGTAAGGCGGTTGTACCATTCCGGGCGAGTCGCTGCGAAACTCTACCACCTAGTCAGATGGCACGGTGTTAGTGACGGTAAGCCTGTGCTCGCCTTTTACAAGCTGTCTTAAGTTTCCTAAATGTGAGAATATTAAAAGGTTCAGAAACGCTCTAAAGTTTCAAACTAGAACCTAGTTTATTACGCTTTGGTTACCTGATATCTACTAAAGCTTGGATTTTCTAAATTTATAGCTCCTAAGTTACAATTCCGGCAAGAAATTCCAACTTTTGTAACCTATCTAGGGCCTGCAACGTTCGGGATTTTGTTACGGAATCCAGTTTTGAAAAAAAATCGAACCCAACAAATTGATAGATCTACTACACACATCAGTAATTATTTCTTACGAAATTCAAGAAGTTTCATAAAGGAATATTTATTATATGTGGCGGACCTGCGGGGCTATTCAGTATCTGTTTAGTGATGCTCACTGTGTAAAGTGTACATCAAAGAGCTGTCAAATGACGTGTTTTATATTTGCTGTCAACAGTGACCAACAGAAATACATTGGAGAAATACAAAGTACGAAATACCTCATTTGACAGCTATTTATTGTACACTTTACCCAGTGATCATGCCTAAAAAATATAGGTATA
>NJDC01004442.1:59865-71511 GCA_002245475.1 Calephelis virginiensis
TCCGTTGTCCCAATTTTGGTAAAAAGGGGTCCACAGTTTTTGCTTCACTTATTAATGTCATGATAAAGCTTCATTCTTAAGAATCATTTTATAGTTCGTTTATCCATACTAGTAGTCGCGCATTGGTCGAAATTCGACCATTTTAATATTTTAATATCCAAAATTTAATATCTTGTTGATAAGAACGCCATCTTTATTTCTTCAGATCAACTACTTTATTTCCTGAATAGTGCGCTATTTATGATGTTTTATCGTCAACATCAATATACTTATATGTTTGTGTGTATCAAATGCATGGTAGTGTGGGTAATGTTTTATTTATTGATTTAATGTACTTTATATGCATTATTATTAAAAATATTATAAATGCGAAAGTTTGTAAGTATGGATGTATGGATGTTTGTTACTCTTTCACGTTCGAATGGCTGAACGGATTTGTCTGAAATTTGGAAGACAAATAGATTGTGACCTGGATTAACATATAGGCTATTTTTAATCCCGATCGCACACCGGGTTTCTGTGAAAACGCGGGCGAAGCCGCAGGTAGCAGCTAGTTAAAAAATATTAGCGTTCTGCACTTCTGCTACACATAAACTATAAGTGTGGTAAATTGCACACGTTGTCCCAATTTTCGTAAAAAGGGTCCACAGTTTTTGCTTCATGTATTAATGTTATGATAAAGCTTCATTCTTAAGAAGCATTTTATAGTTCATTTATCCATATTATCCTTGACACATAGATTAAAATATAACAATAGGGTTAATTAGACCTATGAATAGAATTCTCGGCCAACAGCCCATCCATCCAGCAATATTTTCAGATGCCTCAAGCTGTAACCCAGTTTCGCTCCGCACACTTACGAACTCGTCCAAACTGTTTGGTTTATGTAATAAATTGTGAAATAGGCCGATTGCCACAATGGTCATTCGACAGTATATTGAAAATAGTTTGGGATATTTGTACATAAAAGGGATTCTAGATGGTTGTATTCATAGGTTTGAATCTGTCTGGGCCGTTAATTTAATTCAATTGTAATAATATTTGAAAGACGGAAACAAAGTTTTCTTAAATGTTATCTTTGTTAGAATGCGTGTTTACAACCGTCTAGAACGTCTTTAAGCTCATTTTGCCAAAACATAAAAGTTATCGAAATTAAATAGAAAGTCTATTAAAATCAAATGACGTTAAAATCGCCTCAGAGTTTCACAACTTATGTCCATTATTCCGATGACGTCTCTTACCTGAGTGGAAGTTGGAACTAGTTACCAACTACGGTACATTCCAAACAGAGACATGTTTTAAAAATAAGAAAGTATTTTAACGACTACATCCTAAAAGAGGTAGGCAGAGGTACAATCAGGACACCCGTGACTAGTTGAAGAGGCTAAGTCCCACACTGTGATATGTGGTTAGACTATCGCCACCCCGGTACATATTCAATTCCGGGCAATGTTATTTTTTATTCGAAAATTAGGAAAACACATTTTCTTATTTTTGCTGTCCCGGAAGTTAACCCGGGGAACTTACGAAGCCTAATCCGACGCGGAACCCCTAGACCATAGAGACGACATTTACATACATAAGTAAGAATCTTCAATAAAAAAGAAAGAGAAAATAAGTTAATGTAGAATCAGAAAAAGAAAAAAAATAGTTTTTGTCTTAGTGGTTGAGGTGGAGTAGGTCCTCCGTAATACAGGATAACTTCCTGGTACAGGGACTTTAAGTTTTAAATGCTTTTTTTTTTAAATTAAGATAAAATCTATACTTGTTATCGTCGGCACTTGGTGGAATTCCATTGTATACATACTTTTTTGTAGTAAACACTTGTACTTATCAACTATACACCGTGTATAGTGGATAAGTACCTATAAGTGTTTACTACAAAAAAGTGTGTATTAAATAAAGTTATTTTTACTAATTTATTATTAATTAAAGAAAGTACTTATCCCTTAAAGGTTGGCAGCACATTTGTAAAACTAACGATGTTAGTGAAGGCCGAGTACACCAGTGATCATTTTCTATCAGCTACTTACATGTTCGCCTCTTCTTCAATATCAAAAAAAGTAATTTTGATACTATTAATATGAAGTCGTGTAAAATTAGTTTTTTTTTATCTATGGTGTCGTAATATACATAGACTCATTATAGCTCTACAGTATACAAGAATTGATGCCTAACGCTTAATAGAATTCTTAAGCAAGTACTGTTTCATTTCATACTAGTCAACCCGGCGAACTTCGTATCGCTTGCCATTAACAGCTACCAACAGTGTGTATAGATAAAATTAAAGTTTGGGTTTACCCTTTTTCTGCATTTCCCTTGTTTTTCTCTTCATATTGTGATATTTCTCCTTATGATAACCAACACAACAAAAAAATATCGAAACTGGTCCTTTTCAAGCGAGATGCAATGACCACTAGAAATCGGGATTCATTTATACATACATGTATAGAAAAAGTAGTATAGCTAGTAGCTATAATAATATAATAGCTAGCTAGTAGTGTATAGAACGATGCTAAACAGTATTAAAACATGGTTGTCCGCTTAAAGCAAATCAAGTTATAATTAGTTATTTAATTTGCAAAATAGATTAAGTACTTATTTAAAACGTTTCAACAAGATTGAATTAGATTATATACTTCTTATCGTCGGTGTTTGGTGGAATTCCATTCTTGATGCAATTTACTTAGAAACACTTGTACTTACCACAATATATTTTATTATTTTTCCGGTTTCGCTATACAAGCATCATCAGGGCTTTATAACAATTGTTATATAGCCCTGATGATGCATGTATAGCGAAACCGGTTGGCTAAACCATAAAAATAAAAAATAATAAAATATATTCTGGAAAGTACAAGTGTTTCTAAGTAAATTGCATCAACATTGAATTACTTAAGCGCAGCAAGCACACGTAAAGCACACCAGAAAAAAATGTCTCTGTATTCATTGCCACACTGCAAAATGAAAATCATCTTTTCCGAATGCAAGTCATGATGATTTAAACCAGTGGTAGAGTTATAAAATAAGCCTTCATTTTGCTAATTCTGCGTAAATTGGTCCGGGCTCCTTTGCAGAATGGACCATCTGCCTTCTTGCTAGGCAGCTCGTAAAAGGCGAGCATAGGCTTACCGTCACTAACACCGTGACATTTGACTAAGTGGTAGAGTTTCGCAGCGACTCGCCCGGATTGGTACCACCGCCTTACCTTCCTGCCGCCATAACGTCTTAACGTGTTCCGGTTTGGAGGGTAAGGTAGCCGGTACACATACTTTTGCTCGAAGCCTAACATCCCGGCCTCAGGTTGGCAACGCACCATTATCACCTTTGGTGTCTCTAGGCAGCATGAATTTCTTAACATCTGGAAATCCGTCTGCTTGTTTGCCTTCCAATATCATAAAAAAAGCAAAATAAAGACTTATTTTACATCTGTTATAATGGATTTCCGCAAAGTAACGCCTGATTTAATAAAATAGAGGGTAGATTATTTATTTATTATATATTAACATGTACAGACGGATTTCTTACTATGTCTTCATTCATTTTAAAATATGAACCAAATAAGTACACGAAAATTTATGCGTTATTAAAAATATCTTACAAGCGACTAGTCTAATCTTAAAATTTGTATACGAAATCACTTCAGAATTATAACCTATCTTTCAAAAAAAGAGCCAACAACGCCTATTCTTTGTTTTGTCGAGTAATGGCGTAACATACATACGAGAAAACGACCCGTCGAATTTTTGTTTTGTTTGAACGATTTTTATTACTAAGTTAATTAGCGGATTATGTGTATAAAATTATTAATTTAAGCATTTTCAGGTCCAAAACGTTTTAAATATTAGAGTTTTAAAACGTACATCTGTGTTAGTTAATCTTTCTTTTGGTGTGATGGATTATTAGGACCATCTCCTTAGGAAAAGAAAAACTGGAAAAATAGCGAGGAAAATATAAAAAAAAACTATGCTTAATCGCTGCATCAGCTAGTAGTTTATAATTATTATAATATCGCATTTTGATGTTTGTATTCTTTTGTTCACTTAATTGAAGTCTTACGAGTATACTATCCAAATCTAAGCTCGAAAGTTGTCTATGTTCATTGAAATAAAAAAACAGAAATAAAAATATAATCATCCCTATTATTGTATTTTCATTAGTTTGCATTTATTTTCTTACATCACGAGAAAAAATATATTATTGTCTGTTTTTTACGTGTTCACAATAAAACGTCGCTTATGTTCTTATATTTTTATGATACTATCCAATCAGGTGAAAGTTATTGGTATCGACATAGCTCTTTATATCTGGCAACCCAGGAGTTCGTCTAGCTAAATAGTGTCTGCACGTACTATACTTCTTTAATTTGAAGACAAGATAAATGTCGTAGACGCCCTGGTTATGCCTCTACCTACCTCTTCGGGGACATAGGCATGAAGATACTTTACTTACAGGATAAATGTTTATTATTGTCTTAATAGTCCAATATTTAATGAAAGCCATTTTTTAATATATATATGTGTGTGTGACCAGTTGGCGATAGGCTTGCCACCTATCACATTGTGGGATTTAGTATCTTCGGCTAGTCGTGGGTGTCCTGGTTGTGCCTTTGCCTACCTCTTCGGAGATATGGGCGTGAAGATCAGCTTGGTGAAGGTGTCGATGTAGGTTCCGATCTTAGCCCCCTATTTGTTCGCAATCTTGAAGCAATCAATTTTTTACGAACATTTGTACATGTGTACTTTATATTGAGAAACTTTATTCTAAAAGAGTATTTTTTTAACTTGAAATTCCTCGTAGCGAGTAAAACTAACTAGTTAAACTAACTAGCTAGTAGCGAGTAAATACAAAAAGTAATGCTCAAAGGCGTCCTGTAACATATCCTTATCACTTATTTACTCAGTGTTTCTAGGATGTTCAATGTACTTATAGATTATGTTTTTATAATTCATGATACATAATGGTTTACCTCTGATCAGTTTATTGTCGATTACAACCCCTGGTCCAAACTGCGGCGCGTCACCAACGGCAGTTGCGGCCTGACCGTAGCGAGAGCTTGACATCTCTAAATTCGAACCAGACTTACTCTGGCGGGAATTTTTTGTGAGAATATTTAAAACCTCATTCTTTTTTCATTGAGAATTTCTTCCTTGGTACTTTTTTTGTAGAAACATTATAAATAAAAAAATGCTTTTTGATTGAAACATAGTGGGTACATTTTTAAAATTGTAAATATGTTACCAGTGATGACTTTTTTTTAATTAAGTGAAGTGTTTTTGACTCTATCATGGAAGCTTACGGGCACCATTTTTAAAGGTAAGTATTTATAAAGTAATTACATAAATGCGCACCAAATAAGTTTAATTACTTTTGAAGTGCAATAATAATAATTAAAATCAAAAGTTATAAAGTACACGTCTCAAAAACTATATTGTTTTGTTTAATCGAAAAAAGTATAAATTATCAAGAAGATTTTTTTAATTTAATTGTTTTGGTTACTTTATCAGCGTCGAATATTTTTATAACAAGCCAATTTTATAAATACGTGTTGTTTCCTGTCATTTTAATTATTTTGGAATATTTTAGGTTCCTTTAATATTTAAATCTTTGTTCATAGAAATAAATAATTCCAAAATATAATTCATTTATATTTCACTATAATCTATTCAGTCGTTTTTAAACTGCAGGTGACGAAAAGAGACGATTTCGTTTTATTACTATTACTAAAATATGTTATTCGAATTAACTAAATTTATTTCGGTTAATAAAATACATATTATAAAAATGGTTAAAGAACTCAATACAGTTAGCTTAAAAATTGCCCGCAGCTACGTCCGCGGATTAATGTTGTTGAGCTTTCGTGGGAACCAGTTTATATAAAAGGACAAAAAAAGTCACCAGTCGCTAAATTCTAAATAAACAAAATATGTTATAATCATTCCGTTATAACCTGATAGCTATAAGGACAAACATACTAACTATAATATTGTGTGGATAATGCAAAACGTCACTGTAAAATGAAGGTCGCCTGTTGAAGTTGAAAATCATCTTGATGTTAGACATAAATTATTATTTTTATTTTTAACAGACTCCACATTTTGTTTTTAATAGAATTTTTTCGAGATCCATTAAGTGCTTTTCAATTTATACTCAATAATGTTAGCTTACCTTTTGAAGAAAGAACAGTTCAAATATGTTCGTTATTAGCCATGTCCATCACGTAACAAACAAAAATACAATCGAATTGAGAATCTTCTCTATTTCAAATAGGTTAAAAATATATATAATATAGGTTGTCCGATCTTTAAAGCGATACTATAACTCTATGTTTCCTTCCTTTATCCCATTAACACCTTATCTCCTACCACATATATAAAATATAAATTCAAATTTGTTTACTAATGTCATCACTCAGTAATTTTTTATTTAAATACCTTCATTTTTGAGGATAACAATTAGACGGTTTTATTTTCAACGAAACTTCAGTTGTTATATAGCCCTGATGATGCTTGTATAGCGAAACCGGTTGGCTAAACCATAAAAATAAAAAAATGATAAAATATATTGTGGAAAGTACAAGTGTTTTTAAATAAATTGCATCATATAAAATATAAATTTTAACATTAGACTAGTGACTATTGGTAAGACTTAGTTGTGAGATCATGAATGCTCTACGTTTAATTGCAAATATCTTCTCTCTTTTCTACGAAACCACAGAAAAACCACTGAAACAGAAAGTTTAGTAGAATTTCCTTTAAAATAAAAGTTTCCTAATATCCATAAAAAAAATTATCGTTAAAATTAAAAACATCAAAAGTGAAACAATCCCCTACAAAGGTAAAGTTTAAATAGCCCTGGGATGAAATGTTATTTAACTCGAAATTACAATTACTTCCTACTTTTATTAATATTAGTTAAAGGAGAGTTTTTTAGCTAGTGGCTTCTCAAAGTTATTAACAGTACACATAAATATTCACAGCCTCTGTGGTCTAGCGGTCCGACGTCCGACTTGACTTGAGGTCCCGGGTTCAAACCCCGGGTCGGGCAACAAAAAAATAGAAAATGTGTATTTTAAATTTTCTAATAAAAATAAAGGTAACCGGGATCGGATATGTGCCCCGTTGGCGATAGTCTTGTGGGACGTAGTATTTTCGGCTAATCGTGGCTCTGCCTACCACTTTGGGGATGTGGGCGTTAAGATACTTACTTATTTACAAACTTCACGACAAGTCTTTTGCGGTGGGTCATTCAGATTTGCTTTGTGTGTTTGTTAATGACTATTTTTATAAGTCATTATTTCCACATGTTAAAACCAACGGAGCATGTCCTTTCTCAATTTCATAGTTTCTCGTTCTCTGTTATCTAAATATAGGATTAAAAAACAATTTCATAACGTTCACTTTCCTTTAAATAGCCTTGGAATATTAAAGATGTTTTTCTAAGTGGTAGAGTTTCGCAGCGACTCGCCTGGATTTATACCTTACCTATCCCTGTCGCCATACTATCAATGCATGCCGTTGACGTGTTCCGGTTCACGGAATAAATAGCCGGTAAACATATTTTGCTCAAGGCCTACCATCCCGGCCCCAGGATGGCAACGTACAATTACCACCTTTGGTGTCTTTAGGCGGCGTAAATTTCTTACCATTAGAAAATCAGTCTGTCAACCTTCCAACATCATAAAAAAAAATTAAGGCGAGTCTTTAAGAAATTACATTTTTCAAACATTGAAAAACCAAAAAGTTAATAGCCAGGTTGCTTCACGGCACGCTACTGTCAGTAGTATTATTACGCTCATATTTATAAAGCTAAGAGACAAGCAGAGATACAAACAAGGTATCCACGGTCAGCTAAAGACCATAAGTCCCGCAATATGATAGATAGTAAACCCAACATCAACCGGACACTTATCCTTCACAACCCCCAACTAGATCACCAATAATATTGTTGATGTTAACCCATTTAACCCATGCTCGTCTTTTCGGTGTAATCAAGCAGAGAAGCAGATGGTTTATTCTACTGAGCGGTTTCGGACCAACGTGGATAGAAAACTTCCAATTTATTTACTGAAATATGATATCTAGTGAGTCCATATTTTGTCTATTTATTAGTATCTACGTCTACCACACGAATCAAAGCGAATTATCAAGCTTAAATATACGCAATTTGAGACCGTTTTCCATTTATTACAAATATGGTTTGTTTTATGGATATAAAAGCATAAATTTTGTTTAATAATACATAACAAGTGTGTGATGAAATATTTCCACGAATGTGAATGAACTTAGGTGTTATAACGTGTGAAAGTTGAAATGGGTATAATCTGCTGCTTAGATATAAAAATTATTCTCATATATAGCTACTTATCTAAAAATACCAGTAAAAGTTTACTCTCTACGATTCAAATGCTTTATATTGTTTCTCATCTACGGCGTAGACTGCTACATTGTTTCGTAGCAAGCTACGTGGGTTTTCACTGCTGTTAAATATTGTGCACCTTCTAGCTGAGCAGTCACACATTGTCCTATCCTAAATATGGAAATTGTTTTTTTTTTTCAATCTCTTACAATTCAATTTATTACTTTCTCCTTACACAAACTAACACAGTTAATAAATAATTGGAAAAACTTGCCTATTCGTTTACGCGTAGTGCGTTGACAGGTGAAGTAAGGAATATATATTATAGATTACCCAGATAAACGCAGACTTTTAAAGCAAATCGAAAGATTGAAAGAAATAATGAATTAATGAACTCTTTATTGTGCACAATTAAATTTATTACAAAATGGTACAATTAAGTATTATCAAGAGCATATTATTATAGTTTATAGTAATACCAGCAGACAGAATTTTTATAATGTCAAGGAACATTGTTAGTTAACTGTATACACAAAAAATATATTAATGGTTCGTTTGCAGCTCAAAAATAGGATATAAAACCTCATGTTTAAGCAAGTTTACTGGTTAGACTTTTTTCTAAACCTAAACATGGCAATGGCAAGCACCGACTTTAATAACTGTTACCAATCAATTCATGATGGCTGCACTATGAAAACCACGACGAAAAATGTAAGTCTATGCTAGATTTTTCCAAGTTTTTCTCCGGATCATCGGAGTTGAATAGACCATCTTTCTGGCAGCCTAGCAGCTACTTTTATGCAAATGTTAAACATGTTATTGCCTACAAGACGATTGGTGGAACAGTGCGAGCGCTTGCCCGCCTAGAAATCCACTGCCTTATCTGTTCCGGCAACCATAATTATACTCTATTGATAGGTAGACTTGCACAATTGGCCTAATATTACACAGATAAAGCGATGCAATTATAACACCTATGCTTTTTTATAGGCCATAGAACCGTATCCTTATTCGCTGTCTTATCATATAAAAAAATTAAAATCAAGCTTACGGAGCAATCATTTCGAGCGATACGAATTAGTACTTTCTTTTTTTTTTTCATCGTCGGTGCTTGGTGGCATTCCATTTTAAACATTATTTACTAATTTTACTTGTACTTTTCACAATACATTTTTGTTATTATGCTTAAGCCAACCGGTTTCGCTATTTAAGTATCATTAGGGCTATAACAACTGAAGCATTGTTTAAAATCGTAGCAATTAATTAAAAAAATATGTTCTAAAACTAACGGTATTTTAAAATAGGTTTGTCTGCTAATATTGTGACTCATTTTTTTTTAATTTCTTTATATAATAATACAATTTTTGTTTAGGATAACAATTATTTGGTATGATTTTAAACTTAGTTTCAGTTTGTATGGCCCTGATGATACTTAAATAACGCAATCGTTTGGCTAAAATATAAAAAAATATATGGAGCAAAGTACAAATGAAATTAATAAATTATGAATAATTAATACGATACACACATATGTATAAACATACGTATCGTAATGCCAAGTCAATGCCTTAAGGGGTGTGCAAAATGTATCGAATACCAAATTTCACGATCCTTGAAGACTTGCCTAGTTTCCTCCACATTTATTACTCTTTTCATAAAAACATGCCGGTTTCACAGACTGTTGACACCACCATCGGATAGTATGGGAGCGATTTAGTCGTGGAATGTCAACCTAGATCTTTTCTGGTATTTACTTTCATCTACATTCGCACAATTTGAAGATAATATAACAGAAACCAAATGCCTCACGAGTGAAACCACGGCCTTAGCAGCCTTACAAAACAACTTTTCTAAACACAATTTACCATATCAAGACAATGTAACGGAAATTAACTTTTCTCCCTTTGTGAAATGAATTGCGAATACAAAAACTTGATCTCCTATATTTTTTATACTTTATATTTTTACCTTATTCATAAATATCATGTCTCGAATACGCATTTTCTTTGAATTCACTTTGATATATTTTCGTATTTCAACCGTTACCAAAAGTAAATCAATTTAGAAGATTGTTTTTTATTTGAAATCAGGTTCTTTGCTATTAGTTTCATTTTAAATCAACATCCAGTATGTGATATTAGAATTCACTATATATACAATACTAGCAGTTTTACACAGCCTCGCCTGCGTAACTTGGCTTCTACTGAACAACTACCGAAACAAATCATATGTCACTCAGAGATTATGTAGCATTCTAAAGGTGAAAGATTTTTTGAAATCGTTCCAGTAGCGGAGCCTATTCCTTACAAACAAATAAAAAATTAAACCTTTCCTCTTTATAATATTAGTACTTTTAGGTATTAAAAAAAGTACTAAACTAAATCTTTACATCAAATATTTAAAAAATAACTTTGATTTGGCACGTGTATGTAGGATATAAAGCCCAAACTAATGTTTGTCGGTATGTCTGTTCATTTTTATCGAAAATACCACAAAACGGATTTTAACATTATTTTTGTAATAGTAGTACGGGTCAACACATTTTCTTTTATTTTTTATGATATTGGAAGGCAAACAGCAGACGGACTTCCTGATATTAAGAAACTCACGCCGCCTAGAAACACCAAAGGTGGTATGGTGCGTTGCCAACCTGAGGCCGGGATGTTAGGCCTCGAGCAAAAGCAAGTTTACCGGCTACCTTACCCTCCGAACCGGAAAACGTCATGACGTTATATGTTAGTGACGGTGAGCCTATGCTCGTCTTTTACGAGCTGCCTGGCAAGGAAGGCAGATGGTCTATTCCACAAAGGAGCCCGGACCAACACGGGGAAATCTGTCGTTCTCAGCACTAACTATGGAATGTCACTTCATGTGTACGAAATTGCAGGAAAAAGATAATGTTTTATATGATAAACTGACTATACCGGCAAACTACGTTCCACCCATTCAATTTGTTCGGAAAAATTAAAACGTTGTTTCCAGTTTCCTCACCACGTAACGGGATAAAATTTGTTTCTTTCTTTTGCCTGACTATACCTACCTCCCCTTCAATTTTCATCCAAATCAGTTTAGCCGTTCTTGAGTTACAAAAATGTATTAGTGTAACTAAAACGAATTCTTTTGATTAAAAATGAAAAATAATTCACTCTGTATCTATAGATACAGAGTGAATTATTTTATGCGTTGGTTTAGTTTTTAGCAAAAATGATTAAACAGATTTATATGAAAAAGTAAGCACAGTGCTTCTATTTAAATTATGCGCTTCACACTTTTTACTCTTTTTACACT
>NJDC01004442.1:80683-118884 GCA_002245475.1 Calephelis virginiensis
AAAATTTTCCCAATTTTCACAGGTTTTTTGGAAATAACTTCTTGCTCGTGCATCCGATTTTCAAAATTTTTATATCTTCGTGTTCGTCTCGTCGAGCCGGATCCGGAGCTTTGAGTACATTACTAAAGGATTTAAAACTAGGCTATCGGTTGCGTAGAGGTGGTGAGACTATTTGTCATCTTTTGTATAAGGATGATCTCAAGTTGTTTGCGTCAAATAAGCCGGACTTGGTGTCACTGCTTGATGTAACACATACATTTAGTATAATGACATTAGGATGGAGTTTGGCGTAGATAAATGTGGGGTCATACATGTGCAGAGGGGTAAGGTTGTACACAGCGACTACTTACCACTTTCAGAGACAATATATCTCAAATCTCCCTTCGAAGCCGATACTTACAAATATCTTGGTATGCCAGAGGGTCTAGGTATACTGGATCGGGTCGTTAAACAGCTGGTGATTGAACGTTTCTTCGGCCGCTTGACAACTTTGGTGTCTCTAGGCGGCGGCATTTCTTGCCATCAGGAAATCCGAGGTATTGTATATTATACTGAGTGATAACTTGTATCCCAATATCTCTTGATCACCGTATCGCACGTTAATGGATGTATTATAGTACTAGCATAGCAGCCCAGTACGTGCTTCGCTACGTATAAACTTCTTTAATCGAAGCACGTCTAAAAAGAAATGACCGCATGAATGACATAGCACAAAAAAACAACTGAAAAAAGTTTCAATATAACACAATCCCCATCTGCAAAAAGTTTTAATTTGACAGAAAAATAGAAAACAACAAATTGATCCGCCGTTTATTGAATTCATTTGTTACAAAAAACGTGATAAACAAAGACAACAACAAACTTCACATAAATCATCTACTACAAAATAGTCCGAACAAAGCCTAAATATTTGGTTTGGATACCGTTTTTGAGTTATAAAATTAAAACGAAAAGTGGCTTAGATTTTTATATTTATAGACATCTGGTATTTTTTATTGCGTTTATTACTATTTTTATATGAAATAAATCATGTCAAAAGAAGGTTCATATTTAAAAATAAGGTTCATAATTTGGGCACCACAACTTCAGTATTTTATGACACAGCATACAAAAAAAAACAAGTTGTTTCATTTTTGCAATTGTTTCGATTTCATTTCAACACAATATGATATAATTTTATATCTCTTTGTAGTTTGTTTCTTGTTTATAATTTGTTTGGGGTATATAAGTTTGCCCACATAAAATATTTATTTTTGATATCTGTATTATCCGAGCAAAGCTGGGCGAGGTCGTTAGTTTTAAATTTTTGTTTCATATAATTTGATTCAAATTACAAATTCAGTTTTACCAAGCGGCCTGGATGAAAAGTTACAATATTAAATTGTTTGCATAAAATTGTATACGAAGCACCGGAGTCGCTTTTTACTTTAAAATTTATTGTCCGTCATTTCCACCTACATGTTTACAATGACCGTATTGTTCATTCAACCTTATAGAACATTCTAGAATATGAACATTTTGTTGTTCAAACACTTATTATTATTTATAGATGAGTTTAAAACGGTTTTTCAAGTTTATAAATTTTTAAGCTACCAAAAAAATTTTCAAATCGCTCTATCCATTAATATTTTAGGACTATTATTTTTTATATTATTCATTTCAACGTAATCTAACATATTTGAGGCGCAGTAATTCTACAAAAAAAACAGACTTCGATTTAAAATCTATAATATAAATTAAATATGTAATGGTACTGTGAGAGCTAATGGTACTTATTCATGTTATAGTCTGGTCAACAAGTGCCTTTTTGGTCAACTTTTTTCAGCAGTCTCCGAAAATTATGATCAAGGTGTCATTCGATTCGGAATGGCATCTAGATAGTTTTCGAAAAACAATGAAGATCCGCAAATAAAAATTACAAAAGTTATTACCAATTAACTAAAAAAAAGGGGGGTTTAGTTTTTTTGCCAATATCTCATAAACTAATCAAGATTTTTCAAATTTGAAAAAAGATTCAGAAAGAAGAGGAAATTTCCTAAATTTTGACTCCCGAAATTGTGGGACTAATATTTATAATTTTCCCGGAGGGTTGAAAATACGCCCGAAAACGGGTACTCCGGCTTGCGCAAGCCACGCCTCCTTCGGACCTCTAATGAATAAATATTATTTAAACTTATTAGATATGAAAATTAAAATTTAAAAAAATTCAGGTGCCTACAAGACAGATCAATAAACAATAATCCGTGGTTAAAAAAAATATCGCGATATTTCAATAAATTATCCATTAATTAATTAACAATTTTTTGTAGCACGAACGTTAACATCGCAAGTGCGATAATTGTTAAACTATTAATCTAGGAGTTTTTTTTCTTTCGTGAAGCTATTTTTCAAAGGTCTTAGAATAGATTCCCGTTGGAAAAATAAAAAAAATGAAAATTTTCATCATATCTCCATTAATTTTATAAATTATAATAATTTTAAGAATTAAAAACCAGGCAAGAATGACGAAATTAGTTGTCCGTAATTTCGTCATTCTTGCCTGGTTTTTAATTCTTAAAATTATTATAATTTTTCTTATTTTCTTAAAATTACGGACAACGAATATTTAAAACTTTAAAAAAATAGGTAAAAAAATAAAATAAATCATGTCTGTTTTTGTGACATTAAGTAAAATTAGAAAAAAATAAAAGGTAAAAATTTATTTGTTTATAGCAAATTGTTTATTACATAAACAATGAAAAATTAAATATTTTTTTTTTATCAAAAAGAAAAATAAGTAATGATTTAAAAAAATGGTTCCTTAATGTTAATTTGAAGTAGGAGAAAATAATTGTTAATCAACAAATGCGTTTTCCAGCAATATTTTTTTTAAGAAACGGTTTTTTTTTTAAATCATAATTATCATCAAAGTTTATGTTATCGAAAAAAATTTTAAATTATCTCATAAACAACGCATTTGTTTATAACAATTTTTTAAACAATAGGAGATTAAAAATTATAAAAAATCATTTTTAAGTAGCTTCTGATCATAAAAAAACGGACCAATAATAATATTATGAAATTTTTTTTTTATGTTTAATAAAGCTTTATAATTTTTCACCTTAGTAAATTGTCCAACAGGAATCTATTCTAAGACCTTTGAAAAATAGCTCCACGAAAGAAAAAAAATCCTAGATTAATAGTTTAACAACTATCGCACTTGCAATGTCAATGTTCGTGCTACAAAAAATTGTCAATTAATTAATGGATATCTTATTGAAAAATCGCAATAAAAAATTTTAATCACGGATTATTGTATATTGATCTATCTTGTAGGCACCTGAATTTTTTCAAATTTTAATTTTCATATGTAATAAGTTTAAATAATATTTATTCATTAAAGGTCCGAAGGAGGCGTAGCTTGCGCAAGCCGAAGTACCCGTTTTCGGGCGTATTTTCAACCCTCTGGGAAAATTATAAATATTAGTCTCACAATTCTGGGAGTCAAATTTTTTTTTAGAAAATTTCCTCCTCTTTCTGAATATTTTTTTTAAATTTGAAAAAGTTATTTTTTTATGAGATATGTTATTAGTTTATTAGTTTATGAGATATTTGCATAAAACTAAACCCCCCCTTTTTTTAGTTAATTTTTAATAACTTTTGTAATTTGATTTGCGGATCTTCATTGTTTTTCGAAAACTATCTAGATGCCATTCCGAATCGAATGACACCTTGATCATAATTTTCGGAGACTGCTGAAAAAAGTTGACCAAAAAGGCACTTGTTGACCAGACTATAACACGAATGAGTACCATTAGCTCTCACAGTACCATTCCATATTTAATTTATACGGGCGTGAAGATACTTATTTTTAATTAATAGCTAATTATTCCGAGATGGCCTGCAGCGCTGGATCGCAGCGCACGCTGCAGCAGAAATGTGTAACAAAAGGGGTTAGTGAAAATTGATAATCAAACGTTGTTTTGAAAATGGGTCATTATTCTGGTTTGTTTTTATATTTATGTTAAAAAAAGCTAGACTCCGTAAATTATAGTGTAGACAGTCAGTATGCATTTTATGTTTTTCCTAAAGCAACCTGAAAAATAGATCAAAGAATCAAACGGGTAAATGGTGTTGTTAAAAGGTAAAAGTACGTGATGTTTGTCTCTTAAATATTATAAGGTATGTACTAATTATGGTATTATTGTTTATTGTTGGTGATAGATCGCCATGGAATCCAAAACCTGACGACAAATATGTATCTAACATTTCATAGGAGGCAAAAAAAAATTACTAATCCAAATAAAACTGAAAGATGTTGCACAGACAAAAATCGTTTCAAGACCACTTTTAGGTTGTTTTGCTTAGTGAAAGCCCAACTGTCTGCTGAAACAACTAATCGAGAAATCGCTGATTTATCAATAACAATACATGACTATGAACTGCTACTTATTCAGTTATTTCGAATTTTCACTAACAAAATTAACTATGGTCTGTTAGTTTAATCGCTTCTGTGGTCTAGCGGTCCGGCATCGGACTTGACTTCTTGAGGTCGCGGTTTTGATCCCCGGAACGGGCAACAACGTTTGTTGGGTCGTTTGGGAATACCGCCCTCGATAACTGATTCCACAAAGGTGTTGTGCGAGCTTCGGAATGTCTTCGGAAATGTCTTCGGAATCGCACAGTTGTAGATCGTCACGCATCGAGATGATGGGTATATTACCTTAAGCTCTGACGCGAAAATTAAAGTTGCTCGGGATTGGATATGTGCCCAGTTGGTGATAGGCTTGTCACTTATCACATTGTGGGACTTAATGTCTTCGGCTAGCTGTGGGTGCACTGGTTGTGCCTCTGCGTACCCCTTTGAGGATATGGGCGTGAAGATATTTAAAATTAACTATGACGAAATGTACAGTTTCAATTAACAGGCATCTAATATGTTCAATGAAAACTAAAACTGGTTTAAATGTACTGGATAAAAGAAAAAAAATTCAGAAACTTATTTTATGTTTCACATTCTCAAAATCAGTTCCTAAAATCACTTTCGTTTTCTCTTTAAATGTTTTTTTACAAATGTGTATAAAAACACTATATCTATAATATTAAATTTTACAAAAAAATAATATGATGCAGTTATTACTATTTGACATACGTTATATACGTTAAGTTGCGTCTACAAGGTGGCGCTATTGTCGTGCACGTTCTGAATAGAAAAACTTGTTGGTATAACCTAATAACCACATTAACATATTATCTACGTAGGTTTATGTTCATGTATATCGTGTATATGTTTATGTATATATTTACATATTTGTTTATATATATTTATTATTATTTGGTTAAGTATTTCATTGTCAACAAATCGTGTATTGTACTTGTACTTGTCTACGTTTATGTTTGTTTCTGTTTTTTCCTTTTTACGGGTCAGCTGGTAGAAATCTCTGTAGCTGGAGATAAGCTCGCCCATTGTACTGTATTATCTTTATGTTCATGTTTGTGATAACGTTTTGTGTACAATAAAGATATTATTATTATTATTATTAACATAAGCTTTCCTCTAAAGAGCTTCCCAGCAGTAGCTTTGAGTTACACTTGACAAAGCATAACTTTATGTCGTGGTAATATAATGTTGTCGTCAACGCGGACATTGGCCAAATAACCGCGTAAAAAAAATACAAAATAAAAAACCGGCTAATGCGAGTCGGAGTCGCGCAAGATAGATTCCGTATTATCGTCTTTCTGTTGAAAATTACGTTTTTGTATGGGAGAACCCCTTCAATATTTACGTTATTGTTATTTAATTATTTATTTTGAAAGGTACTCGTAATATGCAAATAAATATTCTGTATACATTTGAAGCGTCTACCTGTTACCGTTTTTAGTATTGAGCAAAAATATACGAAAAAAACACGTTTATTGTATTGTTGTATGCCCTTAATATTTTTTTTTTAATTTTTGGTATTTGTTGTTATAGTGGCAACGGAAATACATAATTTGTGAAAATGTCAGCTTTCTAGGTATCACTTTTTATGAGATACACCCTGGAGTACTGACAGATAGACAGACAGCGGAAGCTTGGTAATAGGGTCTGTTCTTACCCTTTGTTTACGGAACCCTAGAAATGTACAATCGTATTGATAACTATCTTCAAATTCAAATTTATCTTTATTTAACCTTACTTTTTTTTTCCTTATTTTCAAATATTTATGCAATGTGATAATACATTTATTAGAGATTGTCATGAGGAGCAATTATTCTCAAGCGTTCATATTAGCTAAATATTCAGCAATGGTATAATAATCCTTTCCATTTAACACATTTCTTAAATTTATTAATTGGAAGTTCTTTTATATTATTGGGAAGTTTATTTTGAAACAGTGTGGCCCTTGAAAAAATGGCTTACTGTGTGGAGACGAGACACATGCACAGCAAGATTATTTTTATTCCTTGTATTGACACAGTGTATATCACAATTTATTTTAAATTAACTTTAATTGCTGTGAACATATATTAAATTTTCAAAGATACACTGAGATGCTACAGTTAGAATATTGTTTTCTTTGAATTTTCCTCTCAGGAAAACTCTTGGGCCTAGGTTATAAAGTGCCCTTATGTCTCTTTTTTGAAAAATAAATATAGTATTTACTTCAACAGAACTCCCCTAGATAAGAATTCCATACGACCGCGACATGATGCTGTGGTCCAGCTGTCCGGCGTCGGAATTGACTTCTTTGGGTCCTGGGTTCAATCCCTAGATTGGGCAGCAAAAAAATTAGAAAATATTTATTTTTAATTTAATCGGGATTGGATATGTGCCCGGTTGGCGATAGGCTTGCCACCTATCACATTGTAGGACCTATGTAGTGGCTTCGGCTAGTCGTGGTTGCTCTGGTAGTGCCTCTACCCACTTTGGAGATATGAGCGTGAAGATATTTACTTATTTATAATGATGTGAAAATAACTAAAAGAAACCATCCTAGTGGTTTCAACATCAGTTAATTGTCTCATTTTTGTAATAGCGTAAGCTGCTGAGCTTAACCTTTGCGAAGTCGGTTTAAAATAATCAAATTTAAAACCTCTTCCTTTTTTAAATCGCTTAAAAATGTTATACGAAATTCTATCATGTTGATACAATAATTCTGTCAAGCTTTATGGTATGACATCGAATATTGCGTGAACGTTTAGTCGCGGTTTCTATAATGCAACTAAAGTTTATATTGGCAGCTAGGAAATTGCATTTCGAAGCTCAACGGCAAAACGCTTTGTTCAACGTTGCTGACGTATTTATGGCTGAATTCAATATACTGCACATTTTGATGAATTATGTTAAGATAGCTGTTTGCCCGTGACTTCGTCTGCAGAGAATTTTATTACGATTTTTTAATTTTGTGATTGATTGGATATGTGCCCAGTTGGCGACAGGCTTGCCACCTATCACATTGTGGGACTTAGTGTCTTCGGCAAGTCGTGGGTGCCCTGGTTGTGTCTCTGTCTACCTCTTCGGAGATATGGGAGTAAAGATGTTTTTTTTAGTTCTTTCATAGATCGAAAGTGTTAGCGATTCCGATCTGTTTCTCAAAATTTGGCTGGTGGTTTAGATGTAACCCTGTATATAAAAAAGAAAGTTGTGTTATTAACATTTAATAACTCAAGAACAGCTGAATCGATTTGGCTGAAAATGAATGCACAGGTAGATTTAAACCAGCTGATTCAGTGTTATTTAGACAAATCTAGGAAAAACAAAATTTTACTTTTTTCGATGCAAACTGAACCAAATTCGGAGTAAAGTTCGACGTAACAGCTAGTATCTTATAAATATAAAAATGATATCTTGTGGTCATCATCACACTTAAACAGTGGAAAAATTTTGATAATTATTTTAATAAGGTTCACAAGAAACGAAAAACTGTAAAAATAACAGGAAATATGAGAAAAACAATGCTTTTATATATGCAAACTGTTTGTATGTATGTAAGTTTACCGGGCCGGCTATTATTATGTAAAATGAATTGACAAATGTAAGCTCAAAACTTCCAAAAGACTCTAACGATGTGGCTAATTTTGGTTTTGAACTATTTGTCGAAGTTCAGAGAAGGTAAGGTAAGGTAATATATAAGAAAATAGGAGATATATTAAATTTTCCTATATAAACTTAACGGGTGAAGCAGAATCAGGTCAGCTAGTTCTTTCTTTCTTCAAGTTTTGGCATTTACGTTAGTATTTTGCCATTGGTCAAGTAGAAATTTGCATCAAATGTACCAAAATCAGGATTCAATTATAATTAGTCATAAGTTGTCAATAAGTCATATCAGGGTCTTGGGTAAAGCGGTGGCCTCATTACTCAAGCTCATGTAATGAGATTTGGCGGCAACGAGGAAATACATGATACGCTAATTTCTTCACGATTATTTCATTTGTGCACTTTCACTAGACAAAATTGTACAAAATGCCACCAAAAGTGAATAAATTCACTCAATATAAACACGAAATTCAATAATTATGAAAAAACTTCGAACATCTTTTCTGTCGATGGCGCCAAAACTGGGTCAGATAGTTTTGAATAAAAAAAAAGCATCTTATGTTTAATCTCGAGTCTTTTACTATATGCATATCAAATGTTAACATAATTTGTTACATTGTTAATCGAACAAGCGTAACAAAAGGACAGATAGACAGTCTTGTATTTATAACATTAGTTTACATAAACGTTTTTTCATTATAAAGCCTCGCTTCAGTCTTTATCAGACTATTTTGAATTAGCGTTTCATAATTCAAAATCGTTTTATAAAAATATTAGCGTTCTGCACTTCTCCTAAACATAAACTACGAATGTGCCAAATTTCATACTTCTCCATCTTCGCAATTTTCTTAAAAAGTAGTCCAAAGTTTTTGCTTCACGCGTTATGATAACAAAAGCGGTTGAACTTAGAGCACTACAAAAATTTGCGGTGCTGCGTTCACTGATCATATTTTTTTTTAATTTTTTTTTGCAATAGTAATTTTAGAGGGAAAATAGTGGTGATTCTGCTGTTCACAAACTAAACTTATTTTAGATGCATGCTATCTTTTACAAATGAAACAAAAACGAACGAGATGGAAAATTTTAGACGTGTCAGTTTAGTCCGGACATGTCAAATTGTGCTGTTTTTAAACAACAATTTCCGAGTGATAGATTAAACTTGTGTAGAAATGTCGTTTACGTACAGACTAATCTGGCACTTAAAGTGTTTTGTCTCTTTCTATAACTGCAATAATGATAATTTAAAATTAGTTTCGAGAGTGCGCAAAAAAATACAACCAATGGCATCCAAAAAAATGTTGATTTAAAGATGAGAATGGCTACTTTTAATATGCCTAGTAGCTTATTCGTTACTCTTGACTTTGTCAGCGAAGAATATCGTTTTATACAAACTTTCATCCCACATCAAAGTTCTTTGAGGATTGGTTAAAAAAAACAGAAAATTTCAGCTTGGATGTTTTAAGAGTCTCAAATTTCATCAAAATTTAGCGTAACATACAGACAGAAAGACTCGCATTTATAATATTGGTATAGATATACGTTCTTTTTTATTTGCACTTTCTATGCATCGTTTAAAGCACATTCAATCTCTTTCAACTTGACCTACTTTTGTAGACTTCCTCAACTTGTTTCTGTTGTGTTATTAATTTTTAGATAATGTTTTGTGATACACTTTTGACACTCGATATTTCTTTCTCAAGTGTATCAGATTCTGTTTTAGGGTTTGGAATATTTCAAAATTTGCATTTTCCCAAGCCAATATAGTGACTAATTCTTAAACTTTCAAATACTTTTCATGTATCATCGATAGGAACGAAAATAAAAATTTCATACCACGATTCGAATCTTTAGTAGCAAATATGAGAGAACGTCATCAGATTGAGATGAATATTTCAGATGCAAACCCCATTAAAACGAAATTCGTCCTTTTTAAGTAAATTGTGAAGATAAAAGTGTTTATTGGATTATTTTACTTCAAAAGAGTAAATGAACAATTTAAAGTATGGATCGCCGCAAAGGCGATTGTGAAGGCATTTGTGCTCGGTCAAATCATTACAATCAGTTTCCGCTACGAGAAACTTTTTCAATCAAGATCAGACAGGGTTAAAAGAGAAAAGTGATCCCACAGCTTACGCACTAATTCCTTCTTTAGTGGTTGTTTTGGAAATAAATTAAAATGTTTAAACTGGATAAAAATTGAACTATTTTAAAATTGGAATTGTGTTTTCAAAATTTTTGTTGAGGTGGTTTAAGTTGAAGCTTTTTTAAAATTGGAATTGAGAATACAAAACTTTTTTTTATGATTTAGGAAGGCAAACAAGCAGACATATTTCCTGATGGTAAGAAATTCACGCCGCCTATAGACACAGAAGATGGTAATGGTGCGTTGCCAACCTGAGGTCGGGATGTAAGGCCTCAAGCAAAAGTTAGTTTACCGGCTACCTTACCCTCCGAAATGGAACACGTCATGACGTTATGGCGGCAGGAATAGGTAAGGCGGTGGTACCAATCCGAGTGAGTCGCTGCGAAACTCTACCACCTAGTCAGATGTCACGGTGTTGGTGACGGTAAGCCTATGCTCGCCTTTTACAAACTGCCTGGCAAGGAAGGCAGATGGTCTATTCTGCAAAGGAGCCCGGACCACCGCGGGTGTCAACTTTGTTGAGTGTAGACTTTATAAGAAATAAAGCTATTTCGAAATATGTTTTGAAGATCATACTTGTCATCGTTGGCTTTTGTAGCCTTTTTAACATACATACATACATACATATCTTCACGCCAAGTCCCTTACGGGGTAGGCAGAGCGTGTCGAGTGCCAGACCTCACGATCCTGACAAACCTGTCTTGCTTCCTTCACATTCATAACCCTTTTCATACAAACACGCCAGTTTCGGAGACTCTTGACACCACCCTCGGATAATATCCGATTGATCTGATCGTGAAACACTTTTCTAAATAGCGGCTGTAACCTTTTGTATTCTGAAATTATAGTGCACATAGCTCTTCTGATGGAAAAAGACAACTGTAGATTATAGATAAAATACTTGTTACTGATGCATCGCTGGTCCACCAGCGCCTGCGACCTCAGTTTTAGCATCAACTTGGAACATGACAAAGGCGAGTATAGATATCATTGTATCAGGAATCCGGCAAGCTGCTCTACAACTTAAACCAGTAAGCTACATAACTATAGTTAAAGCAGATGATGACAGTGTTACATCCCGACCTTGACAAAATAAAAATAAAAATTTTAAACAGAAAATGTGATTTCAAAAACTTGTTCGGTAGCAATTTATAACTTTCATTTCTGAAATTTGACAGATTTCTGTAATCTAAATATTTTTCTTTTTTTTAACTATTTCACAATACACGTCAAAAGAAAATCCATTAAATAGTTGCTCACTTCTAAGTGCACTTCAATGTCGCAATCCAGTTGCTATTGACATACCTCGAACGCATACAGCAAACATGTTCATCGTATTTCTCCTCTTACGTATCCGTTTTCACATACTGTTGAAGTTAAAATTATACTTCTATACTACTCATAATATTATAAATGTGAAAGTTATTTTTAGTGTCTGTCACAAAGATTCAGTTTCGATTTCGGTTTCAGCCATAAAATCTTGTTTCGGCTTTAGTTTCGGTTTCGATTTCGGACACAAAATGTTCGAAAGATTCGGCCGTGTCTACCTTCATCCCTGTGCTCGTAAAATATTATGAGCCGTGCGGAAAATTTTGCCACTAACTGGTGCTCGCCTTTGTATTTATTTAGTGCGTATGATAATATTCTGTGTATAATATCACAAATTTTAAATAAATATGTTACCTTAGCAATTTATTCATTATGTTTTTCTTTTATTTGATTACAAGTTACCTTTGTAACTGTAGAAATGACTGTAAAAGTATGAGCAAAGTGTAGGTTTCAGTATAATAGAATTGTTTAATATTTAGAAGAATTTCGGTTTTGACAAAAACTTCTTTTGTAGCCCTAATGATTCTCTTATAAGCGAAACTGGTGGCTATTTACAAAATAATAAATTATAAGTGATACGTCTAACAGTACAAGTGTTTTTTTTATTTAAAAATATGAACAACATTCCGCCACTTAGCTTTAGCCACATTCATTACTCTGGTTTTGGAGACTCCTTCGAAAAATGCCCTAACTATTTTTTATTGAAATATTTTACATATTCACAGACATCACCCCCGACCCCGTTAATTTTTCCTCGTGTTGATCCTAACACCGTGACATCTGACTAGGTGGAAGAGTTTTGCTGCGACTCGTCCGGATTGCTACCAACGCTTTACCTATTCCTGCCGCCATAAAATCAGTGCTTGTCGTTGACGTGTTTTGCCGCGGAGGATAAAGTAGCCGATAAACTTACTTTTGCTCGAGGCCTAACATCCTATCCGCAGGTTGGCAACGCACCATGAGTCTTAATTTATAGAAAATGAAATCCCTAGAGAATGTTAAAAAGTATACTGATTTTATACAGTATACAGATATCCGGACTTTACCCCGTGTGAGTATCTGCTTTTCTGCTAGTGATCTTACAAAAGACGAATAAAGGTTTACCGTCATTAGCATCATGGCATCTGACTAAGTGGTAGAGTTCAGCAGCGACTCGCCCGTACCTATTGGTATCACCGCCTTTCCTATTCTTACTGCTACAACGTCAGTGCTAGCCGTTGACCCGATCCGATTCGGATAATAATGTGACCGGTAACCTTACTTTTGCTCACGACTTAATATTTCGACTTCAGGTTGGCAACGCACCATTACCAAATTTGATGTCTCTAGGTGTGATGAATGTTTCACTTTATTTCAATTCCGTCTGCTTGTTTGCCTTCTAATGTCAAAAGAAAAAACAAAGAATGCTTATCTTTGTTTTTGGAACAAATTCCTTACGGCAGGCTTGGAGGAGATAGAGATTTTGCTGTGCGACCGAACTGAAAAAAATGTTATAGTAAAAACCGTAAGAAAAAACCATGGAACAAAACCGTTACATGAAACGTGCGCAGGCGCGACAGTCGTGTACACAAGCAAGCGAGTGTTTATCTGAGGGTGGTGTCATGAGTCTCAGAAACCGGATTGTTTGTATGAAAAGGGTAATGAATGTGGAGGAAGCAAGACAGATTTGTCAGGATCGTGAAGTTTGGCAGTCGATACTCTCTGTATTCCTGCAAGGGACTTTGCATGAAGATATGCATGTATGTGTTTTTACACATACATACATGTGTATGATGACCCTGAACTCTTTAGACGTCTTTTTAGATGAGTTGGTAAGTGAGCTGAAGGTCATCGGGTTCCCCTTTCATTTATACTCACTGTTATGGCTATAATCTTTTGATGTCTGTTTTTTTACGAAATACAAAATATATAATGGCGGTTTTAAGTTTGCCATAGGGAGTAATCTAGGAATCATGTATGAACAAGAATTTACCCCTGTCGCCTTAAGTGTACAAGTAATCCTACTTTAGTAATAACTAGCGATCCCGTCCGGTTTTGTCCAGGAGACACTATAATATATTAAATAATAACAAAGAAGTTTAAAGTTTCACAAAGTGAGAAGAAACTTGAAACCTTATTGAAAAACTTTCAAAATTACAATTTTAGTGACCGGTATAGAAAGTAATACTTGAAAACGGTAAACGGATTGCGGACTTATTTTGTACCAAAAATAAATAATCTCCCACATTTTGTTATAATTTAAAGCGATTTTGATGAAATGAGACGCCCATGAGTTTTCGTAGTAGCTAGCAAAAATGATTAGGGATATTGAATAATAAAAGTAAGAAGTACTTTAGGGTTTTATAAATTAAATTAGATTAACTTAATGTATCCATTACTGACGCCTAGTCAAAACATCAATATAACGTTTCGTCAGAAAAACAATACGTTGTTTTTCCTGTTAGTTACGTCTGCGGTTTTTGGAAATGTTTTATCAATGTTAATGATATGAGTCAGATATCGTCGGTACTTACTGCAAGGTGATCGTAACTGGAGTCTTCTGCTCGGGCAGTTTTTGCAGTTAGCAAACCTGGGGAATCTCAAAAATTTAAGTCTAAAAACATTTAAAACTTAACTGAAAATACTGCAAAGAAGTTGAAAATAAACAAAGCACTCTAGATGAAAAAAAAATTGAAATAAAAAGAAATGCTTACTCTAGCGGCCTGTCCTAGAGCTAGATAAATTACTAGTATTTATGTCTTTCGTACAATGTATTTTGGTATAGAGTATGCGCACAAAATAATTGGAAGAAGCTGCACTAAACATTCGAATTGTTTTTCAAGCAAGGATTCAATCTTGCAAATGTAATTTGCTTCACTTCCCTGTAATCGGTTAAGTTGAAATTTGGCATACATGTGTTAATTGGATAACAATGTAAACTTATTATGTGACGAAGCTGATCTGATGATAGACCCGGGATGTGATTTCCTATAATTTCCAAAATTATCCTATTGTGTTTGCTTATTTGATGCGTTCTGAATACGAGTTCGCAAGTTTGCTGCTGTGAATTGCCCTTAAAAATAAAACTAATCATAAAAAAAATTGTCAAATATAAAGTTCTATTCCCGAATTTTTATTATATATCATACAACATGATTTTTATTTTTAGACAAATTCGAAAAGAAATATTATGTGGTGCTGTTTTGAAAATTTAAAATAATATTAAAAACCGTCTCTGAACAATAATTTTATTGTTATCAATACACAAAAAATGAATTTGTAATATCCGTTCAATCATACACGTGTGACTCAAAGATCTTTTTTTATTTTCGGATGTAAAGCTTACTATTTAAACTATAAAAGATCCAGAAAAGGAATACCGAATATTTCAGGATAATGAACATCGAAACATGTTGATTACTTAAGCATCCATTGTATACAATTATTATAATTAACTTTAAATTAATTTTACTATTAAATAAATTATTTTGAATTTAAATGGTATACACTTTGTTAGCTAATTGATATCAATTTATATATTAAGATATATATTTCTTGTTGATAGAGGATTAAAAAAATTAACTTAGAGATTTTTTTGATAATGTCAAATGCCTGTCTCCTACAAAGACCAAAACTATTAAAGACAATGCATTACTGGAGCTGGCGTCTTAAGTCTCTTGATAGATTAAATTTATCTGTTATCCATCATTATGATTTCCAAACCAGGACACGACTTTTGCAAATACGTTACAATTATAGAGAAAGGTATATCAGTGGTACTAATACGGGCGAGGCGTTGCAGTGTGCACAACCTACTCCAGGACAATCCATTTAAGTGTTAAAATTGTTATAGTTTTATTTGTCTTCTTTACAGGTAAGTCTTCAGAAAAAGAAGACGCAAAAATCAAGCATATGTATTTTTTTTTAAAAGGGTTTCACAGTGGCTCTTTTTTCCACAACATAAATTACAGGAAAACTTAAGATTAAAAAAAGTGAGTACAAAATGAGAGTCTATCACTAATTAAATAAACATGTTCTAGCCAACCTGTTACAGGAAAACAATAAATGAAGTAAGAAGACCTAATATACAAATAAATATGAAATAGCTGACTCATATAATATAACATTTATTACGGTTCTTATTTATTTTGTTTGTTATGATATTGGATGGAAATAAGCAGATGGAATTCTTGATGGTAAAAACAATCACGCTGCCTGATAAAGGTGGTAATGATGCGTTGCCAACCTGAGGCCGGGATTTTAGGCTTCAAGCAAAAGTAATAAAGGCTACTTTAACCTCCTAAGCGGAACACGTCAAAGGAAAGCACTGACGTAATGGTGGCAGGAATAAGTAAGGCGGTACGGTAGTACCCTTCCGCGAGAGTCGCACTATGTTAGTGAAGGTAAACCTATGCTCGCCTTATAGGAGCAGACTGGTAGGAAGGCAGGTCTATTCTGCAAAGGAGCCTGGACCAAGATGGACACCCCGTGGGTGGGGACATAGTTTGTAATAAACGAGAGTGCCAATACATAAAATGCATAATTTTTTTCTAATCCTCACAATTTTTTTGCCTTTTCATTTTTACTCGCTTACAGCGGCTACAGATGTTTGAAGTTACCGTTGCTTCCATTAAGTTGATTGAGATCAAATATGGCCTGGTTTTTCTAACTATTAATCTATGAATATTGATTTCTTTTCATATGAACCATATCATGACACGAGTGCGTGTTTTACTCTCCAGGACAAAAGATGATACTTGCGAGCACTGACAAAATTCCTGCAGAAATAAACACTAACCGATAAGAGTAGCTACACATCACTCCACCGCCTAGACATAGTTATTATTTTGATAATCATGCTGTTTATGTGAGCACGGTCTATTTCAAAATATGCTCTAAGCTTTCATCCGATTACAGGTAAACGCAAACAAAGAATTGATAGTATTAAAGTAAATTTATTTTCCCTTAGCAACATCAGGGAGATTTAGTATTAATGGAAGAAGTTTCTCCTATGCTCCAGTTTACAAAGACATATATCATCACTATACAAGTTTTATGAGCAGCAATAATAAGTTCAGATAATGTTGTGTAATATTTTGCAGTTGTTGAGGAATTAGACTAGATGTTATCCGCGGGTACGGCTGATGTTGATAATGTATTTTCACACCCATATCCTAAAAGTGGTAGACCGTGTTACAACCAGGGCACTCACGACTAGACAAAGACATTAAGTCCCGCATAGTGTTAGGTGTCAAGCTTCCCGTCATTCGGGTTCGTATCCCATCCCGGGGACCTTGTTTTTATAAGAAAATTGAATATACACATTTTCAATAATTTTATTTGCCCGACCCGGGAATCTGGGACCTCAAGTTTGACGCCGGGCTGCTAGACCACGGAGTCGATACGACTGAATGATTTTTTTTAGTTTCTACGAGAATCAGTTTTAGTTGTTGGGATAAAAACTAGCCTATGTTGCGACATAGTGATCTAGGCTATCTCCCTATATAAGAATTATATCAATATAACTATCCATTACGAGGTGAAAAAAGGACTAATAAACTCACTTTCGCATTTATAACATTGGTAAGGATTTACTCGTAGTTAGTAAGTACAATAGTTTTTCCTCGCATAAGCTATAAACCATGCTCCTCTCACAGGTTACAAGATAAGTCATTACCAACACGGCCACTGGTGGAAGGTGCTGCGCAGCAACTTGCTCAGGCAGGGATCCACCGTATACGTATTCCTGCCGCCATGATAGTTCTGTCTTTGTCTGTCCTGAGGGTAAGATAGCCGGTGGACATACAGTATACGAGTAATTCTAATGTCCACAGAAATAGGAGAGCGCGACGCTGTTGACGATTATTGATGTCGCTGTTGATGCGTTCAATAGCATCTATTGTATCTATATGCCATGATTGTCTCTTCCTAAAAATGAAGCATATAGTATAATGAAGCGTTAAAACATTCCAAAAAATATACAGTAAAATTAATAACCAACCCCCTTTGCGTCTCGTTGGTCGATTAGCAAACGTACACGCTTAACTCCACCGACCAATTACAGGGCTCGGGTTTAATTACCGATGAGGGCAAGCATTTGTGTGATAAAAATTTAGACGTCTGCCTTTCCGGATCTGAGTGTTTATCAAATTTATTCTGGTATCTATTTAAGTATTTCTGTGTTTTAGAATCATTGACTGACATCCATAACACAAGCAAATAATTTGTTTAGATTCAATTTATGTAACTTGTTACTTATTTATTACTCATTTTAAAATATGTTAAAAATAGCGATAACAACAACTAATTGATTTTCAGTGCTCACACTCAGACTTTACTAGGTGGTAGAGTTTGGAAGCGACTCGCCCGGATTAGTACAACCGCTTTACTTATTCCTGCTGCCATAACGTCAGTGCTTGCCGTTGACACCTTCCAATTCGGAGGATAAGGTAGTTTAAATAAATGAATTTGTTTTTGCTCTAGCCCTAATACCCTGGCACCAGGTTGGCAACGCATGATTACCACCTTGAGTGTATTTAGGTGGTGTGAATTTCTTACCATTAAGAAATTTGTCTGTTTGTTTGCCTTACAATATCATAAAACCAAAAATAAATTAAACAGAAACTGATGGCGGAATGGCGTTTCAATTGATCGCACTGTATACTCGTAATGTAGATGATGATTTAATATCTTGACGATATTATATTTAGACACTTTTCATTACTTTGTAGGGGGGCAAATTGAGTTAGAGTTTTACCTAGTTAAGGGGTTATTCAAATTTTAAACTGTGTTTAGTACATCTAATGAAAAATATCCACGTGAAATATAGAGTGATTAAAATTATTTTGGATTTTTCTTAGACCTGTTACTGAATTTAAGTTAAACTCATCCATTTTAATTAAAATAAAAATTAAATAAAAAAAAATTTAAGTCTCATTTGAAAGAAACAAATTTACAATTTGACAAATGGCCTATAAACAAGAACTAATACTTAAATGACTTTATTACGTGAAAAGTAAAAGTTTATACTGTACGCGGTAAGTGAAACAAAAAAAAAACATTTTGATCATGTTTTTTTTTAACAAAAATTTCTTTTATTATAAATAATGAACGCGAAAGACCTAACATACCAATCTAATCTATATACAAAAATAAATATCTTTAATATCGCTCCAGTATTTATCGAGTAATAAGTATTGGAAAACACCCGTCTTTACTTTTACATAAACAATGTTATATAAATTTTAAAAAGGTTGAAAAGATCTTCACGACCGTATCCCCGAAGAGGTAGGCAGAGGTATAACCAGGACTACGTCAATATACGTAATATGTGGCAAACTTATTGTCAACCTGGCACATGTTATTGGAAAATTTAAAAGATTTTTTTTTCTTATTTCCCGACCCGGGGATTGAACTATAGACCTTATGAGTTTTAATCTAACTTGTCTGACATCGGAGCGCAAGACCACAGAGACTAAAATCGTTAATTACTTCATGAAATTAAAATACTCCTGCATTCTTTGAGGCTAAATGCTTGAAAATTTCCATAAAGATGCCACATATTAGAGCAACGTTAAAGAACCTTTGCTATTCGACCCTTAATTCCGCAACGAATCCTGTCGTACTGTGAAGCCCTTGGATAACTTTCATAACTTGGATAAATTATCCCTTTTAACCCTCAACAGAAAAATAGAGGTGTTATAAGTTTGACGTGTCTCTGTGTGTGTGTGTGTGTGTGTGTGTGTGTGTGTGTGTGTGTCTAATAGAGATGGGTAATGGGTTAAATCCTATTCTTCCCGTTTTGGTTAAAACTAGGCCATTTGGGTTCCCCATAATCACCCATTATCACCCATTTGACTGGGTGAAAATGAGTATTGTTGAGTATATTATCAAATAGTGCGAAGTAAAAATCTTTTTTTATTTAAAAATTTAACACAGAAACATAACTTAACACAAACATTTTGATGTTACCAGCGGTCTCTACACTAGGCTACGCCTGTGTCGTGGCGACCATATTTCTTACTTGGATTTACTTTTTCTTAAATTTAAAGGGCATCCACAGTTAATTTTTTTATTTTTAAATTAATCGATATTTATAAGATATAAGTGTGTGTGTGAGAGTGTGTGTGTGTGTGTGCGCGTGTGGTGCGTGTATGTGTGTTCATTTAATTTAATTTCAAAATTCACCACAAGTAAGTAGAAATCAAAGCCTAAACACAAAATAAAATATACTTATTATTTATTTGAAAAATTTAAATGGATAAGCATGTATAATCGTCACTTGAATCAGGGAAATGTCTTCAATAAAAAAAATACTAATGTCAGTTGTAGAGGGTTCAGGACTATTCGTACGTGACGACGAAATTTGTGTATTACGCCGCAATTCCATACGTGGTGGTGGAACAGGCGTAGTCAAGTTTTCAATATTGTCACTTTAATCGTTCTCATGCTTGTGTAATTCCAATTGTATGCTATTTATGCTAGTTTTGCTGCTCTTTCCGTTGTGAGTCTAATACTAGGCAAGTTACTATGAGTACTAAAGGACCGTTCCATAGTGGCAGATGTGCAGGGTGATGACTTTATTCAGTGCAGTAGATCTACATATTCCCTTCCACCAAATGTATGCGCTTACGTACAGAAATCTCCGACTTCAAAAACCTTCTTTTGCTTTATACGATGCTAAGTTTGTCATTACATTCAAACCGATACTTTTTCTTAATTCAGAAATGAACTCCATAGCGTCGACTTTTTGACTTTCACTTTTTAATTAACTTCAGATCGTTGGTCTGTGGGGTCTAATAAGTACGCTGCAAAGTGAATCGGTTTTAAACGTATTTTGATCCTTTCATCCACATTCAATAATATTCATCATAGCTTTAACTAAATTAAATACGGGTGCCTGAAAGAGAATGCTATTTTGGCGATAATGCCTTTGTGTATTACTTAATTTTAAAATTTTGTTTTTAGTGTATTTTTTTAATGTATATTGGTGCACAATAAAGAGTTATTCTATTATATTCTATTTTATCTTTTTGCCGTTTTCTACTATTCCCGGTAAACCGAAAATTAACTTCGAATTCATGTTTTTTGATATCAAAATAAATTATGAATATTTTGGTCATTTCCTTATAATTTAAATATTGCGTCAGAAAAAGGTTCCATAATAAGTTCACGCTATCAAATAGCTTTCCAAAAAATGTCACCCAACAGCGCTAATTTATTTTCTGCCAGTAAAAGTGTTTTTTACGTACAGCTAAAATCTGCAAAGCTTACTTAGTGTTTTCTATACTTTTAAATCCGTGGTAATAATTGCCCACTCTGGTATCGCGAGGTAACATTAAAGTTTCACCAGCATTTTTTTCTTTTACAACTTTTGCAAGTAAAGATGTTAAAACCTGACTTTTCATAGCTTGAACTAAACTAGGTAACTGACATATTCTTATAAGCATTTATTACGTCAATTTTGATAGTATATTTTCAGAGCATATGTAAAGTGTGTGCGGCACAGTTCATACCAGTTATGAGTGGATATTCATCTTTTACGAGACAAAAAGCTTTCTGCATGTTAGTTGCATTATCTCCTATCATAGAAGCAAACTTATTTGTTCCAATTACAGACATTACATTTAAAATTTATTGACATATGTATTCGCTGTGGTCTAGCGGTTCAGTTGTTGGACTTGACTGCATGAGGTCCCGGGTTCGAATCCCGGGTCGGGCAACAAAAAGAAGGTCGGATTTTTCCAATTTTCTAATAAAAAATATGTTGCTCGGGATAGGATATGTGCCCGGTTGGCGATAGGCTTGCCACCTATCACATTATGGGACTTAGTATTTTCGGCTAGTCGTGGGTACCCTGGTTGTGCCTCTGACTACGTCTTCGGGGATATGGGCGTGAAGATACTTTTACATATGTATTCACTTGTATATCGATTTTCTGCTATCGCAATACTTTTAATAAAAACTGGTTTAGATTTTGCTATTATTATATTAATTATTCCTTCATTTTCTCCCTTCCTCGGATAATACGCGAGCGATGTAATCGTGGAATGTCAACCTTGGTCTCCCCGGATATCTACATCCATCCACATTTGCATTGTATTACTGCTTTGTCAATTTCTGATCTGTCATTCTTTTCACATGTGACGTGATCTAACTAGCGGAGCATGCCCTTTGTCATTTCAACAACACTTTCTTTCAATCCCACTCTTTATCGGAACTCACTGTTACGAATGCGGTCAGCAAGCGTTACAAAGATTTTCCGAAACACTTTCATTTCGACCGCATTTATCCTACTCTCATGCTTTTTCTTACATTCCTATCTCACATTTCCAAAGAACAACGTTGGGATAAGCACATAATTATGCAAAGCAAGTCTAGCTAACATTTTGCCTCAAAACCTTGCTTTAAAATAGCTTACCCTTCGCTCCATTCACAAAATTCCCTGCACACACTCTCCTTTCCACATCCGCGGTGTACCTTCCATCCTTGCTAAAAGCACCACCAAGATATACAATTTCATTCACTTGCTCCAACATCACATCATCAACTAAAACTATTATATCCGCCAAAACGGGTGATAACTGGGTGGAATGAAACGGGTGATAACTGGGTTTCTACCCGCTAATAAGTTTTAATTTGGGCGATTTCCCATCACTAGCTGATATCCATAAAGCTATAAACTACTACTGCACATTATAATCCTATCAAAGAACAGAGCCTTTACTATGAGGTGGTACTCTTTGCTTGTCGTCACCTACTATGAAAACATGTTTGACGACGAATAGGAAAACTAAATGTTTAGAGATTGTTGCACATATTAACTTACTGAACTGAGTTTTCTGATTTTTGAACTCTGATAGCACCAATAATTTGGGTCTGATATTGGGGCATACACCCCCCACCCCCCCGCAAGCTTTGGCGTGAATATATCTTGATCTCATCAACTGAGACGATCGATTTTTACTTAGAAGGTAAATTTGTTCAAGTATTAACGGAGATAGGAACGATTCCGATAATAGAACCGCGGCCTAGATGCCTAATCGGTCTGAAGGTATCGAATTAAGCTATCTGGTTTTAGATTTATAAAGCTTTTGTAGAACGAATTAAGTTACAAGTTATTTGTTAATACTTTTTATGTTCGAGAGATGATTTGTCCAATAAAAATAAATGTGTCCATAATCACACACAATCATTAATTTTAAAAAAACGGTTTTGATAAAATGATAACAATAATAATAATAAACTTTTACTTCAAATATTTTAAAATCCATATCCTCTCATTAAAATAACATTTGGAGAAACCTATCCTATTAATATTATAAATGCGAAAGTTTGTAAGTATGTATGTATGGATGCTTGTTACTCTTTCACGCTCGAATGGCTGAACGGATTTGTCTGAAATTTGGAAGACAGATAGATTGTGACCTGGATTAACATATAGGTTATTTTAAATCCCGATCGCACTCCGGGTTTCTGTGAAAACGCGGGCGAAGCCGCAGGTAGCAGCTAGTGTAAAAATATGAAAGAAAATTAAATAAATTGTAACAAAAGCCAACATTTTCATTAATGGCCACATAACATAACTAATTAATTATAATAAGATTAAAATTTACAGGTTTGGTCACATAAAATAATTAATTTAATGGAATATTTAAAGTAAATTAAGTCAAATAAAAATAATCATTAAATTAAAATTATACAACACTGAATAACAAGTCGCTCAACAAAAACATTTTATTACATACATTAATGGATTTTTCAAAAAATTAAATATAACTAAGTAAATTAATTAATTAATTATAAATAAATATAAAATGAAGCTTTAGATTTTGTAAGGTTTTCCAGATATCTATATTAGGAAAACCGCAAAAATATTGTTTACCTATTCCTACCGCAGTAATTCCAGGGCTCACCATTACTATGTTGTGTTCCTCTCATCAGAAGAGTCGATTGCTTGTTCATTGAGTTACAAATATAAAAATAACGAAACTTTTTTTTAAATAAACAACATTAATATTCTAAATTTTAAATTCCCAATAGATTTAGAATGATACAGTCTATATAATGTTAAGCTGCAAAAAACCCAACTTCCATTTTAATATTATGGCGTCTAAGTATATAAAAACATAAGAATCTTCCTAGATTTCCCTACTCCTGATTTGTTAGACAAATTAACCTTAAGAAAATATAAATAATATAAAAGTGGACTAAGTTTGAAAGTACATAATTACTCTTTTCTTGAAGACCCTGAAAATATATTCATTTGCAAAACACTTCCCTTGATTTAGAGTTCAAATACTTACCCGTTTAAATGATTAAGGAAAACTCAACTCTTAATAAAAGTGAACTAATTCAGAAGGTTCCTATTCACTCTTTTTTTTGACACTCAAATTATATTTATTACAAAGCACCTTCCCTAGTAAAGAGTTTCTCCTTATCTATTCAAATCATTATATAGGAAGCAACTATTGATAAAAATGGACTAAGTTAAAAGGTACCTTTTACTCTTTTCTTGAAGACACTCAAATCATCATGAAACACCTCCCTTGATAAAGAGTTCCATTCCTTATCCGTTCGAATGATTCAAAAGGAAGCAACTCTGGATAAAAGTAAACTAAGTTAAAAGGCGCCTTATGCTGTTTGCTTGAAGACATACAAATTATATTGAAAGAAAGAAAGAAAATTACTTATTTGCGGAATATTTGTATAAATGAGATGTTCCAAAAATATTTAAGTATATCAAAATATTCTATCATACTTTGGTGTGCAAATATTGTAATACTTATAAAAAAAACTAGCTGACCCAGCGAACTTCGTATCACTTGACATTAATGCTTCCATAGTAGCGCAGTCTGTCGGATCCCTTGCGAAACATTCCAAAATCGACTACTACTTATTATTAAAAAAAAACAATTAAAAAAACATTTTCTCTAAAATCTAAACCATTCTCGAATTCCCTTGAATACACACAAGAAATTTCATCAGAATCGGTCTAGTCGTCAGAAGAAGTTCAGTGACAAACACACGAACACAAGAACTATATATGTCGGAATGATCACACATACGCGGGCCGAACAGGAACCACGGGACTAGTAGGCCGAGAGCTCACAACTTGAGGGTAGTTAGTAAATAATTCAGAAATATCAAAACAAAGCCGTAATACCTGATCTAGTCATACATCCACATCGTAAACCTCATCATAATTATAAACAATAGAGTAGCTACGTAATTACTCACAACACTGTAAACAAACATAACCACAATCATGCACAAACAACTATAGCGTACATCCATTTGTTACTCAACATACCATCTAACATTGGAGTTAGCCTGCTACTATGACAACACTACGTTAACACGTCACGGTCTTCGTGTTTACGCAAACGCCAAACCCCCAAAGGGGAAAGGGGGCTCCACCCCGCCCCTCCTGCGTGTGTGCCGAGCGAATAATGCACCCCCCGGACGACCCACATCCTGAACTCCAAGATCCCAATTGAATTAACAATTGCGACCTAGAAGTGTCTCTTTGACAACCTATGACAGGGAGAGACTATTACCAGTGGCAACCTCCGTACTAGACAGTGGTCCAAACACTGAGAGACGTGCACTAAGCATGCCTGCCGCAATATGGCGGCGCTAGGGTTTATACATACGTAGCCGCGGAGAACGGACCAATAAGAAACGAGTTACTTGCTAATGCGCCACCTGTTGTGCTAATGAGACAACTTTATCCATGACTTCCCGGCAACGGACCAATAAGAAACAAGCTACGAGAATTCCGATTCACTTGTGGCGCCAAATTTACTAATGACCACAATATCACAACTGTACTTTGTTCATGACTATCCGACGTTAAAAGCGGATGCGCCACATGTTGCACCGACAATACTCATGCCCACAGATATTAGAAAATATGTATACTAGCTCATGACCTTCCGACATATATATAAAGATATTATTTAATTACACATACTATTACTTAAAGCCAACTATTTATATTTATAACTGGTTTAATTATTTGTTACCAAACAATTTAACACTATAGTTAAATTTAACCCTGTTTACCGTAAAACTACGATTGATAACGAAACATCTCCCTTGATGGAGTTTCATTCCATATCCCTTCGAATGATTAAAGAGATAGCATTTTTTTAGTTCGTGCAACTCGTCTAACAAATAGAGATGATACCATGTCATATACCTAGGCTCTCGGCTGAGAAAACGTAATAATTAATACCAGGTCCAACTATTAAAGAAATGTTACCAATCGTTGAGCTTAATTTCAATTACATGTCATTATCCCACGAAATACAGACAGCAGATTAAGATTTTAATTAAATCTTATAGGTTAATCTCGTTGATTAAGATATTCGACTTTCATTTACAAGACGAATTTACCCGAATTAGCAGAGACGAGAACGATCCCGATAATAGAACAGTGGCCTAAATATCCAACCGATTGGATGATTTCGAATTCAGCTCTCTAGTTTTAAAATTATATATATATTTAAGTACAGAATAATAAAGAATTATGGTACCTGAGTAACTCAATTTTTTAATAAGCATGTTCACGCACGCCATCGTTAACGAGGTAGACATAGGTACATAGAACATAGTTTTTTAGTTAGCAAATTGTGAATAGGCAAAACATAAAATTTGTTTTCTTTTTCGAAATAATTAAAAATAAGATCTAACATGTGTATCAAATGAATATTATCAATGGTTATTGACCAACAAAACAACAACAAAACAAACAAGTCCATAAAATAAAAAAAATCGGTCAATTTTTAAAATTTAAATGTCATACAATGAAAACATAAAATAATCAAGTGATTATGATAAATACATTACAAATAATTAGGCTCAGTAAAACTGCAAAAACCCGTTTCTTCCCGTGTTGGTCTGGGCTCCTTTGGAGACTATCTGCCTTCCTTGCCAGGCAGCTCTTAAAGTGCGAGCATAGCCTTACTGTCACTAGCACCGTGACATCTGACTAGTTGGTACAGTTTCGCAGCGACTCGCCCGGATTGGTACTACTTACCTACTACCTATTCCTGCCACCATAACTTCATGACGTGTTTCGTAAGGAGTTTCGGAGGGTAAGGTAGCCGGTAAACTTACTTTTGCTCGAGGCCTAACATCCAGACCTCATGTTGGCAACGCACCATACCACCTCTGGTGTCTCTAGGCGGTGTATATTTCTTACCATCAGGAAATCCGTCTGCTTGTTTGCCTTCCTATATCATGTAAAAAAACCCACAGCAACCATTTCTTTGGGTACCACGTAACTTTGATAGTTCTTTTTTCGAAACTTAGCAAATGTTTCCAAATTGGTCTTACATACATTTTATCAACATCCTACTAGCGCTTCTTGAGTTACAATTAATAATACATGCAAAAACCATATAAATCGGTTGACTGTTGCCCGAATATTCACGTAACAAACACGTAAAAAATAAATTAAGTAAAAACACACATTCGAATTGAGAAAATCCTCTTTTTTGGAGTCGGTTGCATATTAAAAACAAGCAAATTAACTAATTTCTGTAAATAATGATTATTAATATAAGAATATTATTACTAATTCCAGTTGTTGTGTGAATGATCATTAATTTTGAAAATTGACAAATGTTGAAAATGTCAAGTACCTATATTATTTGGATTATTCTATATATTAATACGTGATGCCAAAACTTTGGACCCCTTTTTACGAAAATTGGGCGGACGTAGGAACATAAAATTTGGTACACTTATAGTTAATGTGTAGGAGAAGTGCAGAACGCTATTATTTTTAATGCTTATAAATACATTAAATCAATAAATAGAACATTACCCACACTAAAATATGTTGATGATAACGATAAAAGATCACAGATAGCGGCCTTAAAAGTTTGGAAACAAAGTTGGTATTGAGAAATGAAGATGGCGTTCTTATCAACAAGATATTAAAATTTATATTGGTCGAATTTCAACCAACGGTCGACCACTTGTTTTGTATAAAAATGTATACATTCCCCTAGAAAAGGTGTCAGATTTGCCCGTCTAAACACAGAAACAACAAGCCTTCTCCTATTTCTGTACAACAACCTACGATTAGTTAAATTTAGTCGTACAATGTGATTGATTTTAAAACCTCTTATCCAATCCCGGGCATAATAATTATGAGTTACCTGACTCGATCCAGGATCCAGATCGATGATCCAGGACCATATCTAGTCATTAGATTTTTTTAATTAAACAGCAATTTCAATACTATCTAAGTAAACACATGCTACGTCATTAGTTTTATTCAAATGAACTAAACCCATTTTCTAACCATAAAGTTACATCGATCCATAATGTGAACAGTGGCAAACCTATCGCTAACTCTAACCACGGAATTAATTTTTTTTTGTTGCTCAACTCGGAGATCGAACTCGAGACCTCATATAGTCTCAGCAAAGAGCAGACCACTAATCGCAGGCGAGACTATTGTGCTGTGAGTGGATATGGAAAATCGGAAATGTGCCGTCTTGCTACAAAAAATAAAAACTGGTTGAACACATGTTTAACTAAACACTGTCTAAAAATTGGATTCTCAATCAATAGCGTGCTACCACACCATCCACGTGTAGCATGTCGTTGGTTGGAAATCAATTATGTGCTGCGTTTAGTTAAACACACGTGCAAATTTTAAACATTTTTTGTGGTAAGCCGGATGTTATAGGGGATAAAAGTTTTTATTAAAATCTTACCTATGCTACGTTGATCAAGTTGCGATCAAACAGCTAGTAACTTTATAAAACAGAAGAGGATAACATCAGTTTATTTATCACTAACACCGTGATTGTAATCAGGTTATAAATTACAGCGATTTTGCCATTCCTGCTATTCTATTTTGCTGTTCTTTATTAAAACAATGTGAAAGCTTCTAAACACTGAAAAAGCTATTTTAAAAATGAATCCAACTTCTTTGCAATTTCACAAATTAAGCTTCTATCTTACGAACAAAGAAGTTTCATTAAAATTGCGAAAAATACTAGTTAATAGAGCACAAAGCAGCTGTTCTTTAATATAAATCGCCAATGCTTATAAATGCAGCTTATTTTCTCAAGTTCTTGATGGGATTGGCTTTTTACTTTATTATGCTATACACAGTCTTATCGAAGATGGAATAATTTACACAAAAGATCTGAATACGTAATGGACAATGAATACATTGATAAGATTGCATCTCATTTTGGCAATTTCGTTTGTTGGCAACGGACGTGAAGTCTAAGGTTAAACTGTTGAGGCAGGAGAGCTGACGAATTTTATAGACGAAATAATTTAGTACAGAAAAACTGCGAAAACCGACTTCAATTATTATTCTTGATAATTATTTTTTCAAAAGCTAGCTAGCTGTTGATTCTGAGATAGGCCTTTATTAATTTTATTAATATTTCACAAGTAGTTTTGAGTTGTACTGAAATATGCATTAATGTTCGTATATGTTAACGACATCATTAATAATGAGTCATCACAACTCATAAGTAAAGTATATTCACACACATATTCTGGAAGAGGTAGGCAGAGGCATAACCAGAGCACCTACGACTAGTCGAAGACACTAATGCCCGATTTCACCAAGAGCCCCTATACTTTAGGTGACCTTTTAAAGTTACTTATGGGACTGTTTCCTTATAAAACAGTCCCCTAAAATACGTTGAAAGTCCCCTAAAATATAGGGGCTCTTGGTGAAATCGGGCATTAGTCCCACAATGTGATAGGTGGCAATCCTATCGTAAACCGGGCACATATATTCTATCCCGGGTAACGTAATTTTTATTGAAAAATTGGAAATATACATTTTCAAATTTTTTTTTTGCCCGAACCGGGGATCGATCCTTGGACCTCAAGAAGTCAAGCATGACGCAGGACCTCTAACCATATATGCGATACAACCTATATTTTGAAAAAAAACAAGCATTGAAATCGGTTTGTTAATTGCAGAGTTTTCGCGTTACAAACATACACAACAAAATAACAAACTATCCAGCACTACATCATCAACTACAACTCTTACATCCGCTCTGGCTTCGCCTTCTTAATATCTTTCTTTTTTATAAAAGTATATACAGTACATATTCCAAAATATATATTATTTTTCAATTTTTTTTGTCTGTCTGTCTATTCCGGATAATCTCTGAAATAGCTTGATCGATGTTGACGGTGCTTCCACCGACGGGTAGCTTATGTAAGGAGGAGTAACTTGGGCTAATTTATTTAACACTTTGTTTTGTTAAGTTCCACACAAACACGAAGTCGCGGCACAGCTATTTGTAAATACAATTTAAAAATCACTTACCGGATCATGATTATATAAGGGAAAAAAACATGAAAGTCTTTAAGTTATTGGTCAACTAATATAGTAATAAACATATAAGAAAATGTATCGTATATTGATAACATCCTCTTTTTGAAGTCGAATAAACACGTTATTGAACGAATCCAGTATAAATACATTAATTTGTTATTAATAAATCACAAAAAGAAGCTGTCAAAACTACTTCAATTTGTTTAATTATTATTATTCACCGTAATGAATAATTAAAACATAATGATCCTTAATTTGTATTCTAACAAAGTGAGATCCTATGAATACGCCCATGGCCAAACCCTAATTATTTTATCAAGGTAAAAATTACTCAATGTAGTATCTTCACGCCCATATCCCCGAAGATATAGGAAGAAGCACAACCAGGGTACCCACGACTAGCTGAAGACACAGACACTAAGGTCCCATGGTGTGATAGATGGCAAGCCTTTTAACTGGGCACATATCCAATCCCGGCAACGTTACTCTTATTAGAGAATTGAAAATATACATTTTTCAGTATTACATTTGCTCGACATGGGGATCGAACCCCGGAACTCAAGAAGTCGAGTCCGACACCGGACTGCTGGACCACAGAGGCAATGTAGGTTTTCAAAACAAGTCAAACAAATTAAGCTTATATAAAATATCGATCATCATGGCTTAAGCTGGTACAAAATATGTAAATGATAACCCTTTTACTTCTCGGCCTTTGTTGTAATTTCTTCTATCATGCTTTAAGATATTTCAAACATATCTTCATGCAAACCTTGCGGTGTAAGCAGTATCGAGTGAGAAGTGTCACTATTCCTGGAGACCTGTAGGGTTACTCTTGAACCTAGGTTCATGCATTATTGAAAATTGGAACCGAGAATATCATTTCAGGTATTCTTGAACACAATACTGGCTATTTATTATTATTTAGTTAGTAGTAAATGATGCATTATTTTATCAGATTCTTTAAATTTATTTTAAACTAAATGTTAATAAGCCGCTTGTACTGTGTTCAATTGTACCAAAAATGACATACACTGTCCCAATTTTCAATTTTCAATATATAGAGATTCAAGAGTAACACTACTGACTAGCTTCCTCCATATTTATTACTTTTTTATATAAATGCTTCCCGTTTCAATTACTTATGACAACATTCGCGGATACCTGAGCGATTTGTTCGAAAATTGTCAACCCAGGTGGGAGACCTAAGTTTATATTACGCGACCTTATAAAAAATGTCTGGCTGATTTCGGATTTCAAGTTCTAAAGAGAGTTTTAATTTATTGTACGATTTAATCAATTTAAGTCTCCAATTTCCGTTTCCTAAGGTTTCACAATTTGATTATTCTCTTACTTTACAAAGTTTTATCGTTTTTGAATTGAGAATATTAAAATGGACGGAGTTCGAAAACCTAGATATTTTAATGAAAAATAAATAATGGTTTTTGTACACCCTTTAGGATAAACTTGAGTCTTCAGTTTGATTAAAAATTTAAACTGACGTAAATTAAAATGAAGGTAAAATAATTTGTTTTATGCGATTGGAACTTGAATGTTAAACAAGACGACGCAAATTCTGAATGTATACGTCCTATTAGTTTTTAAACACATCCTATTATTTATAATATATAAATGCAAAAGTTTGTAAGTATGGATGTATGGATGTTTGTTACTCTTTCACGCTCGAATGGCTGAACGGATTTGTCTGAAATTTGGAAGACAGATAGATTGTGACCTGGATTAACATATAGGCTATTTTTAATCCCGATCGCACACCAGGTTTCTGTGAAAACGCGGGCGAAGCCGCAGGTAGCAGCTAGTAAATAAATATGTGATTGCGTAGAGAACATGTACAGGGTAACTTTGAAATGCTAAACTTTTAATTTAAGGGTCTTAAATTGTAATGCACTTTAAATTTTGTTGCCAAATTGTTATATTTAGTTTCCCCGTGTTGGTACTGGCTCCTTTGCAGAATAGATCAGCTGCCTTTCTTGCCAGGCAGCTCGTAAAAGGCGAGCATAGGCTTATCATCACTAACACCGTGACATCTGACTAGGTGGTAGAGTTTCGCAGTGACTCGCCCGGATTGGTACCACCGCCTTACCTATTCCTGCCGCCATAACGTCATGACGTGTTCCGGTTCGGAGGGTAAGGTAGCCGGTAAATTTACTTTTGCTCGAGGCCTAACATACTGACCTCAGGTTAGCAACGCACCATTATTATCTTTGGTGTCTCTAGGCGGCGTTAATTTCTTACCATCAGGAAATCCGTCTGCTTGTTTGCCTTCCTATAACATAAAAAAAAAGAAATTCAACAGTCCGCAAAAAAATGCTTCACTTGTACGCTACGCCACGCTACGCTTGCACAAAAGTACGCTACGTCGTAACTCGTATCTATTACATGATCACCAGCATGCGAATGCGACTGGGGTTAGTGAGGACCAGTTTTGTTCTTTATTTACTTTATAACCATGCATCTCGTATTATGCGTTGGATAAAAATTGTAAATTTATTTTTTTAATTTTTTTTATCATAAAAAGTGTTATCGATTCCAAACAGTTTCTAAAAAAATTGGTTGGTGCTTTAGATACAACCCTGTATTTACTATGATGGAGAATTCTACTCACTTTTCCTGTTCTCCAGTTTCACTAAGTTTAAATTATATACACAAATTATTTCTTCCGTGCTAATCAAACTTGTCATTGACAAAGCACATATACAATGCGAATGTGGATGGATGTAGGTACCCGGGGAGACCAAGGCTGACATTCCACGATCAGTCTATATCGCCACAGTGTAAATATAAGTAGATATTACCATCAGAACAAATGTGCCAAATTTCAAAAATGTTGTATGTATATAAGTATGTATGATTTTTGTGTGTCAATCAATTATTAATATCACTCGGATATTATCCGAGAGTGGTATCAAGAGTCTTTCCGTACGGAATTCAATTGGATTTCCATGAATCTCATTTCGAAACCAAAATTTCGCCCACGGAAATCCAATTGAATTCCGTACGGAAAAATTCGGAGTGTATGTGGTAGCTCCATAAATTTGTACAGATTTGATTATTATTTTAAATAAATAAATCCTTTTTTTATGTAAGAAGACAGCGGAGAAGCGCACAGCTTTCCTGATGATTAAAGACAACCATGGCCTATACATCGTGTAAATGCAGCGTAACGAAAAATTAAATCATGGATTCTGTACATGATAGACATGCATGTGTAGTTGAAATTTCGCGTCGGAAATTTCATTAATTTAAAAAAAATTGTATTATTTTTCATTGATTTCACTATTATTTCATTAATACTATCTAACGCAATACGATTTTTATTTAATATCTAATAAGTAACACATTTTTACTAAAAACAGCAATGTAATTAAACAGCGTATTAGGTAGGCACCTATAGCTCGCAACGCGGGGCTTGATGTATATACTTTGTTCACTATACATTGCGGGCTGAAAAACTACTAAAAATTTTATAACTTGTTTCCGACAAAAAACTGTTAAAGGAATTTTGAAGTCTGATATATACATTACCACAGAAGTTTTCGTTACGGTGTGAAATACACCTTCTATACCCATACATGTTACGTCGCTTACGATACGTCGCTGTATTTAGGCCAAAGTAATGTGCAAGTCTAGCAGCTACTCCATCTTCCAGATCGAAACATGATAGTGTCATCATAGTGGCAAGAAAAGGTAAGGTGGTGAAGATCTACCGGAAAATTACTATACAGCACTCTGCCATCAGAAGCCTTAGTGGCAATTACCAATTCAATCTGGGTTCGCCTATCACGAGTAACCAGGCAGGGATTTTTTAAGATTGTGGAAGGCAAACAAACAGATGGATTTCTTAATGGTAAGAAATTCACGCCGCCTAGAGACATCAAAGGTGGTAATGGTGCGTTGCCAACCTGAGGCCGGGATGTTCGGCCTCGAGTAAATGTAAGTTTACCGGCTACGTTACTCTTCGAACTGGAACACGTCAACGGCAAACACTGACGTTATCGCGGCAGGAATAGGTAAGGTGGTGGTACCAATCCGGGCGAGTTGCTGCGAAACTCGCCCGGATAATAAGTACAGAAAATTAAGTTTTTTTTCGATTTATTTGGACATTTGGACCCTCCTAAAGAACGCTCTTTTAAATTAAAAAAATAATTTTACAATTCATAAATGACGGAGAAATGGATTAACATAAAAAAATGTGACTTTCTTTTTTACAAGCCGCTTCAACATGAAATTGTCTATCGTAGGCCAAATAATGTAAAAGTAAAAACTTTCAAAAGACCCACGTGAGCCATAAAATACAAAGTTTTATTAGAAAAGTTAAAATTGCTAGAATGTCTCCACTAGTTTAAGGTTTTGGTATTCCCGTTAAGATGGCATAAAGTTGGTAAAAGTGAATAAATTCTATCCAATAGTGTAGTGATATGCAAGATAGCAAATTCTAGGAAACAGATTAGGTACGAGATTTCAACCCAGTCCAATCGAGAAGGTTATATACTCATGGTTTATATTGTTTTTCCCCACTTTTGAACAAATTGCAATATTTTACACTAAGACAAGACTAGAAGATTGAATCACAAGATTAATCGAGATAACTTTCCATTTGTTTGTATTTTTAAACCCCGACGGAAAACAAGAGGTGTTATAAGTTTGAAGTGTCTATCTGTCTCTCTCTGTGCGCGTGTGTGTGTGTTTCTGTGTGTCGTTGTGATTTGTGTCTGTCTCTGTGTGGTATCATAACTTTTGAATGGATGGACCGATTTCGATGCATTTTTTTGTTTTATAGCTGAAGTGATCGAGATCGTTCTTAGCTGTTAGTTTTGGCAGCGTTTCATTAAAAAAGATTAATTTTGGGATTATAAGACAACACAATATTGAAGTTGAAGTCAGTTTTCTACAATTTATCATAAATTACTTTACAAGACATTTTTTTATCTAAAATTGAGCACACTATGTGCTTATGATAAAGATTTGAATTGTGGAAAAGTACAAATTATTAAAATATTTGCACCCCACAAGGTGGTATAATATGTGTTTTGAATTGGTTTTTCTCTAAATACTTAAATAATGCTGTTACCTCTTTTTTACTACACCTATTCCGTAAATAAACATTTTTCATATAATTTCATTTATTTTTCATTGCATTAAAAATCATTTTAGCTGATCCTTATCCCATGGCCGCTCAGTACCTATATAAAGTGAATGGAAGACATAAATTAAGTAGGATGAAATGGGGATATTTAGAAAGGTAAAATCCTCAAATAAAAATAAAACAAAGAAAAACAAAGATTAAAAAATATTAAAAATGTTGTATTTTGAAGAACAAAAATGAATTAATCATTTCATTTTAAAGGTAACTGGTTAAATAAAATTGCCAAAACTGTCTTAAAGAGCAGTAAAATAAAATATCATACACTTAGATGTGTACTTATTCTAGACATAAGTTTTCTGAGAGCGAATCTTTCATCTTTAGTTTTCATCAATCTCACTTAAGCTGAGTGCTTGGATGTTTAATGTGGGCTCCGAACATGTGCTTTGGAAAGTTTTCAGATTACTGATAAAGTTTTCCATTACAAGTCATTGAAACAGACACCAGAGCTAATTATTTTTTGTTTTGTTTCTTCGTTGTGCAAAGAGTATATAAATACTATGTAATAAGAGGCGGAACTTTCATAGATACATAGCAAACCCGAATTTTGAATGAAGTTTACTTAAAGTGACACATGTCACTTGACATAACACGGTGAAAAGGTATAACCCGTATAATTTGATTGAAAGTCTAAAGGCATTCAGATACAAGGAAACTGGTGTCATTTGATTTAGGCAAATAAAAAATATAGCAAACTTATTTTTTTACTTTTTTATATGAAAGTTACGCCAAACAGTTAGTTGTGATTGCACTCTGATTGAACTTTTTTCCGTTTTCGTTTTGTATTGCTTTCTTTATTGGTCCGAGTCCGCTGAGTCGAATAGATCTTTTTCTCTGTTAGGTAGCTAACAAGGTTAAAATATAGGTCATTACTACCAAGACCTCCAGTGTTAGAGTGCTGTGCAGCATCTTGTACAGGTAGGGATCTCTTACTTATTCCTGCCGCCATAATGTCTGTCGTGTTTAGGTACGGGGGATAGGATAGACTGTAGACTTGCACAATTGGCCTTCCAACCCTGCCTCAGGACTGCGACACATCTATAAAATCTATTGTGTCCTTAGGTCACGGAGGTAATGGTTGTCTCTTATATTAATATCGGGAGAGCTAAGCTTAAAAGTTTTAAAGAGAGAATTCCACAACGGTAAAATTCACTTTTTACCGTTATGAAAGTGCTAAAAACCTAAAAGTATTTTTTAATTAATATAATATGAACACTTTCTTTTTTTCCAATAAAAATGCCTTAACTCGTATAACTAATAGTTGTAATATATTTTTATTTTAGCACTTGCCCTGTGCTTGGGATAGATTTCTATAATTTTTTAAAGAAAGAAAAAATTTCGCTCCAGGCAGGATTTGAACCTGAAACCTTTCGTCTCAAGCCGACGAATGCTCTAACCAATTGAGCTACTGAGGATTCAAGTCCCGTGGCGAAGTTTTTAATTCCTTTCTAACCCGTTAACGCGGGTAGTTATGTCCTATAGATACACAATTCTGAGTACCCACCAAATGAGTTCATCATTACGGATGAAATTCACATATTTTAGAATGGCCATAACTTTCATTTCTCGCAACGTATTTTTATTTTAGCACTTGCCCTGTGCTTGGGATAGATTTCTAGAAATTTTTAAAGAAAGAAAAAAAATTTATAGAAATAGTTGTAATATCAAAAGTTTTTGAATATATGCCGCAGGTTAAAATGTTTCATAATAAATGTTTTTTATTTCACTTCAATGCATGGGAGTTTCTACAAACAACGTGACACGAGATTTTTATGCAAGATGATATTGATACCGTTTTTTATTTTATCATTCAAGGAAATTGTATTAAAAAATATAGAGCGCTTAGAATTTTATACAGGCAATCAACTGTCCGATATAACGGAATGATATTGAAAATTTCATACCAGATAAAATGGCCGAACCGATATTAAATGTACGTTCTCATCAAATATTAAGCTGCATTCCACATTTGTGGCCAATTTTTTTGACTGAAAGAAATTAAATTTTTCCTTGCTTTTTTTAAAAGTAATGTATTGCCTCTACGAAGGTTTAGCTTCCCACGTTAAACGAAAGGTGTTATAAGTTTGACATGTCTGTGTGTAAGTTTGTGTGTTTGCTGTATATTAGGGCTATATTTATCGTTATCTACTGTACTATATACTATATATAAACTCAATTGTTCACGTCTAGTTCCTGAATAGGTAAACAAAGAGTTTTAATATAATGTATTATGATCAGAAATGCGATAGTTTTTCATATTCGTGCAGGTTGTAACGAAAAATCTGCGATCAAAAGTCGATTCACGTCGATATTTTCTACAAAGCGTTAAATTGTTTGAAGCCAAAGAGCCATTGTACTGGTCAAAGACTCTCAGAGAACTACACAGAATTCACAAAGGCACATACGGCCTACGCTCTAATGGCGATACTATCTTTCTGATTTATTCATTCGACTAAAACGTTAAATAATTTTTGAGTTCCGTAGCTCGAATCGCTGAAATCAAACCCTCTGAATACAATTTAAAACATTACTTAGTCAGTTTGTAATTTCTAATGGTTCTTCTTCTTTTTTTATAAATATGGGTTTCAATCGTTTTTCACGACTTATTTAGCTTAAGTCAGGTACGGGACCACCACACAATAAGTATTTTACTTTATCTGAAGATATAAAAAAAGTATCTTCACGCCCATATCCCCGAAGAGGTAGGCAGAGGTACAACCAAGGCACCCACGACTAGCCGGAAGACACTAAGTCCCACAATGTGATAGGTGGCAAGCCTATCGCCAACCGGGCACATTTCCAATCCCGACCAACATTTTTTATTAGAAAGTTGTAAAAATCCAATTTTCTTTTTGTTGGCCGACCCGGGATTCGAACCCGGGACTTCATGCAGTCAAGTCCAACACCCGAACCGCTAGACCATAGAGGCGATCTGAAGATATTGAGCTACCTAAAAATAAACACACACAATATATATGCCAGCACCAAACTTTACAAAAGACAGATACACATATATTGTGTTAACATATTTTTTTTATAATTTCATTTTGTAATTTTTTTTATATCTACATAACAACTTCAAAATATTGTGGTACTACTTGAGAGTAGTAAGCATTTATGGTTAAGAGGTTTAGGAAAATCACTTGGAAGGATATCATACAAGGATGCAGGGAATTTTGAGCAATTAAATATAATGTGATCAATTATACCTTCTTCCTGTCCACACTCGCAGATAGGAGAATCTCGAACACGT